>WAAG01006321.1:0-33855 GCA_013390105.1 Tichodroma muraria
AAAGTATGCCAGTGGCAAATCTGGTCTTCTACACTGGTTTGTGCCCAAACACAACATAGATGATAGATAAATTCAACTATAGTTTTTAGGCAAATTGTAATGCTTGGAGATGAATACAGATAGAGTCATTTTGTCCTCAGAGGCAATGAGAGCAGTAATTTCCCTGGTACAAAACCAGAGCTGAACAGACACCTTCCACAAGATCCTCTGGCCTGGTTTTGCACCTTTTTAGGCTCTTGTCCTGCTGCCTCCATTGAGCAGCAGCTGGGGGCTGGTAGGGAATAAGCTGGAGTGTTATGTTCAGGGTCCAAGTTTGGACCTCCACCCCAGGGCTTCCCCCTAGGGAGGAGCTTCCCCTTCGACAGGAGGATTCCAGGCAGGAGCTGCTGAGGCGTGGGCAGAGAGCAGCTTCTGCCTTTGCTGGTTGTGCATTTTGTCCCTCTGGATGAGCAAGAAGCTGGATCCGCCTCCCAGTGCTGTGCTCAAGGGCAGGATGAAAGCACCGTGTCCCAAGGATCCATCCAGCGATGCAGCCTGCGCGTTGCTGCTGCAAATCAGGAGCACGGTGCAGACCCTGACGTTGCTTTGCAGGGCAGAAAAAACAACCGTTTCTTTAGAGAACATGATAAAAATGGGCTCTGGCTTAATCTCCACACCTGAGGTTGGATTAGTGACTCAAGCAAGCAGAGCTACTGCTCTGTAACACAAATAATGTCTGAAATGCATCTCGGTAGAAATGGCTGTGCTGCATATTTGGGGAAATGTAAACACAGAAGGAAAGGAGAAAATTAAGGACTTTTCAGCTACTGTGCTGATAGTTTGTTGGCTTGTAGCTGTTACATATGGAGAGCTGGCTGAAAGGTCACCAGGTGCTTTCAGGGTTGGCTGCTGACAGGCGAGATGTGTGCTAAAGAGAGCAGGCTGTGCACAGCTGTCCCTCACTTGCTGGGGATGAAAGCCCCACATGGTGGCAGAGGGGCTCAGGGGCTTTTCAGCATTGCTGCTGCTGGTGGAGTGCACAAACAGGGCCCTTTTGCAGCACTCTGCACCTTGCCTGTGTGCAGCATGCAGCAGCACACAGCAGCCATGGCTTTGTCTAAAGTCATGGACACTGACAGATCCCTGTATATTCCCTGGCCAGGGAGCCTCTGATATCAGCATGGAGCATCCTGCAAGGATGCCACTGCCAGCCTTTGCTGCCCAGGGCGTACCTGAGGATTGTCTCACGGCACCTGCCTCTGTTTCTCTGGCAACTATTTCACTTTAATCCATGTTCTGAGTCACACCCAGACAGTGACAGCTCACTATAGTAGATTATAAATAGTGAATATTTTGCAAATCTGAAATAAAATTTTCCTACCACAGATACAGGGTGGAGACCAAAGGAGACTGAAGACCCTTTCCCAAGCCCTTGCAGGGCAAGAGCTGCTGAGGCTGGAGCAAACCTGACTCTGCAGGCAGACTTCTGCCTTGAACTCAGTGGCTCCTAGCAAGTAAAATTACAGTAAGCACTACAGTGATTTGCAGACGTAAATGTTTATTTCACCAGTAAAATGCAAATGCCTGGCGTAGTCTCACGAAGTGTACACTCCTGCTGATGTCACTTGTTTGTGGCTATCCAATTTTGGATTATGTTTGCCTCTCAAATTTAATAATTTTGACAAGTTAATTTCAGCCAGTTCTTGAGGAGGAAAGTAACTACGAGAAATGTAGTTTTGATGTGTGTCAGTGCCAGCCCTGGGCTCTGCTGCTTGCCGCCAATGCTGTTTATTTCAGTAAGGGGCACACCCCTTCCCCTCATGGGCTGCTGTGACCAGTTCTTTCTCTTTAGCTGGAGGGAATAGCTAAGCCTGTGACTAGAATCCACCGCACCAGGGACAGAGCAGCTCCCAGCAGATCTCAGAGAAGCTGGGATATGGCTGTGGGCTCTGCTCTGGTTCCGGGGCTCCCTGATCCCAGTGCCCTGATCCCAGTGCCCTGCTCCCCTGTTGCCAGGACCCCAGACACGCCTCTGCTTTGAGCATCTCTGGCTGCACTTACCCCATCCAGCCCCGCCTCTACAGGTGATGAATGCTTGGGTGTGTAAGTTAAGAGAAAATTTAAGAAAAATTGGCTAGAGAAATTAAAACTGCCTCAGGCAGCTTAACTTGTACAGCGACACATACAGTACTTAGCACCCTAGATTTCATTATTCTTAACAGCATAACTGCAGTCCTATTTTCACACATTAAATATTCTTGGATTTTTTTCCCCGATGAGCAGACATATGATTTTTTTTCTCTGCCATCAACATGCATGTTTTGTCCTTTCAGAGATTTTTTTTCAAATTGGAATACAGATTAGTTTTACCTACGATTTAAAGAACTCCAATGCTTGGTAAGGCCTCAATTCCTGTTTTTTATGGAAATGCATAGCTGTGGGGCTATAGGTAGCTGCTCACTGCTTAGCACTTCTGAGAGCAGAGCTGTGCAAGGATACACTATTTTCACATCTAGGCTTTCTCAGACAATGTAAAATTTGACTGTTTGCCATGAAAAAAACCAGTCTCCTTAAGCAGGAATAAGCATGCTTTTGTGCTCTCCCAGGCCAGATCTGCAAAACCCTGAGACCATGAAGGGAGAGGAAATGTCAAAGCCCACAAGAGACAGGGACCAAATGACCAAGGCCCATTGTATGTGCCTGAGGTAGAGGATGAAGCTGTGTAATGAGGAGGCTGGCAATATCTGAGATTTCTATTTGCCACTGGAAATAGTGAGGGGAAAAGACCTCCCCACCAAGCCTTATGGCAGGCAGACTCCTGGGTAAGATACCCACTGTGTGGGTGGGGACACACCAGAAGGCATTTGCTGAAGCAGGCTGGGGAGAAGCTGGGGGTGGCCAGCCTTGGGGGGAAGCTGGATGAGTCCTGTCATGGACTTTGGGAGGGTTGCTAGCATTGGTGTCAGAATTACCTTTGCATTTCCACTTTTTGGGTTAAGACAGTGTGTGCAATGAAAAGTTGTGTGTCAGGGTTTCAGTCAAAGGCAGTTTTGTTGCGCACACACCCCTGCTTAGGTCCTGCTGGGCTGTTTCCTCACGTCCCTCTAAAGCCCTAGAGCCTTTCAGGGTGAGATTTTTGCAACAGAGAGCTGTTCATCAGAGAAGAGAGCCCAGGGAATCTGCCAGCTCACTGAACATGGGTGTCTGCATTTGGGGGTGCTGAGCAGCTTGCTAGGCTCCTCTGTTCTCTAGTGCAGAGCCCCACAGACTGAAAAAAAGGCTGCTTGTGGAACTGAATCCCATCCTTGGGACTCTGTGCTGTGAGACCTTGGGGACCGAGGGTCCCCTTGTCTCTGCCTCACACATCTTACCCTTCCCTGCACTCCTAGGGCTGTGGGTCCCTGTGCTGTCCTGCTTTCAGGCACACCGGGCTACCCCATGTGAAGTGTTAAGTGGCACTAGACATTCATGATTAGGAACTCAAATCCTCCTGTTATTGTCCTGGGACCAGAGTGAGTGAGTGCTCTGGTGCAGAGTATCATCTTTCCTAAGACCATCTTCAGGTGTCTCTGTCCTACTGCTCATTAAACTTAAGCCTCACCTGCTGGGATGATCCGGGCATATCTCATTGAAATAATTCTTTGCTATTCCAGGGGGCTTAGATATTCCTGGCAGCTTTGTCTGTCTTGTTCTCAACCAGTGAAGCACAATTTAATCTTAGGACTTGAAATGTTTTACTCTAATGAAGTCTCTGAGTTTAGAGCACGGGTGAAATGTAGTAATCTATATGGTACAAAAGGTCAAACTAAATGAACTAATAGTCCATTTTGACCCTAAATTATGAAATTCACAGAATGATTTCTAATAATTAATGCATTTGTAAACTTGAATGCCTTCTCAGGAATAATCTGCAAACAGAAAACAACTTGTTTTGTTAAGCAGACTGTGACAAACAGCTCTTCCAACTTTATGCTATGCAGACATGTATTTTTGGATATTCTTTGGGGGAAAAATCTACTGCAGTCAAATCTACATAACCTGCAAGAAAAGAATCTGAAACAAAACAAAAGATATATGTAGATTATGAAAGGTAGGGAATCAGGTTGGAATTCGAATGTAAATGTATGTCACTATCAGTAGAGATCACTTGTAAAGCACTATTTTAACTTGAAAAGCCAAGAACTAGAATATTAAAGTAAAAGACTTTTTACGTGTGCATTTAGAACAAAAGGTACCCTGTCATTAGAAATGATATATAGCAGGCAGATGAGGGTTGTTGTTTTCAGTGTTTGGTTTAAACACAATAAAGATGAACAAAATTAAAATATGTTCATTGATGCATGAGGATGAAGTCAAGATCAGAAGTACAATTTCCTAATTTTTAGGTTTATTCAAAGACTCTTCCATTGTATTAACTGCTACAGATGTTTAATGAATACTTAAAACCAAACACTGTTTCCCACCTTTCCCCCCCCCACTGTGTTCAATGCATTTTGTACAGGCAACCTGATAAAAAGAATATCTAGGAGGAGGGGAAGGCAAAATCAAAGTTGATGTATCAGAACATCTACTGCATGTCTAAATACAATGAAATTTGAACTGTGTGGGTGTATTCACTCGTTTTAAAGAATGTTCATTGATTTTAGTTTTATTATGTTTGGAATTGTGGTATGTTACACAAAATCTTTATGATTCCATGAAAGCCTATAACATTTGGATAAAGCTGGATGCTCTGTATTTTTTCTTTGTTTCTGCTGTTAGACTTTATGCTTAGGCCCAGGTATAATGAGAACATCCAGCTTTCTCCTCATCTCACTGAAAACTGTAAGAGCATTGCTGCAGACTCTGGGGCATCCAGGCACAGGATCCATCCTGGACCCGTGAACAAAGGCACCTGATTTGGCCACGTCTGGAGCTGGGACAGCATGAAGCTGATGTGCACTGAACCTATGGTAACAGTGTTGGAAAGGTATCAGTATGAGCAAATTTCCATGAGATTTCAGAGATGCAATGCCCTGCTCTGATGAGGTTCTCCCCTCCAGCCACCCGTCTGAAAGTTCACTTCCATATGTGAATGTGAAAAGAGGGATGAGCTTGATAAAAAGGTGAGTCAGTGTCCAAGCAAAACTCTGAATTTTTCCTTTTTCCATACAAATGGGAGGAGTGAATCGTAGTCTGAGGAAAAGTAAGACACAATATCCAGGAGTGTCAGATATAGCCAGGGAATGGTAAGAGGACTTAGAGCAGGGGAGTGGGAGTCCTGAGAGTTGGGGAATATTTATAACTCTGTAGAGATCCCACTGTGTGGACTTGGACAAAGTGCTCCAGATTGATGTGAATATCAGTAGCGATGCATAAGACCCCTGTTGGCTTCCACAAGCTTTGAAGTATGTTTGAACCAGACTTCAGTGGCTCAGTACGCACTCACTACCTGCTCCCGTTCTCCCAGGCTGAAGCACAGACCTCCTGTGTGGAGCTGCCAGGCCAAAGCTTTATTTCTCCAAGACCCAGAGGAGGCAGAACAAGGATGCAAGGTATTGGAAAGAAAGGCTTTTGTGTTGAGAGGCTGGACAGTGAAGGACTGGAGCATCACTTTTATGGAAAGAGACCCCACCTGGTTGGACACTCCTTGCCCTGGGTGCCCAGGTCAGTTTTCTCTGGGCACTGCAGGGTCTGTTGAACACACTGAGACGTGGCAATTAACCCTTCTGTGCCAATTAGCCAGTAGTTGCAAGGAAGTCTGATAGGACAAGGTTACCATGCAGCTGGAAGCCAGAGGGGACAAAAGGCCAGTTGCTGCCAGGCACGGGTGAACAATCAGTATAACCTGCATCTCCCAACTTGTGGCCGGCAGCTGTAAAGCTGCCGCTGTTTTTCTGTTCCATGAGTGAGGTTTTTACTATGGTTTCATTTCATCTGATGAGTGAGACATGTTTCCTATAGTTAAGTTGAACAGACAGCACATCATCCTGGCTGCGTTTTTCAAGGATGTTTTTTGAGTTTGTACACACAGGTTTTCCACAAGGACCCACTTTTTACTCACATTCTCCGCTTCCTTAGTGATAGCAACCAAACCATGCTACATCCAAACTCCTAAGCTTTGAAATAAAAAAGATTTTCTGAGGAAGGGAGCTTACAGTCTAATTAGTTGATGGTGTTTCTCCTCACAGAGTTTGTACTTCTGGATTGAAGGCTGAGGTGATTTAAGCACTGGTTTCCACCACAATGAGCACCCAGAGCTCAGCTAAATTCAGGCAAAGCTCTGGCTTCCCGGGCACAGATTGTATGCCCTGTAACACCAACCACTATAAAGATGGAGACCTTGAAACTGATGCTGTTATTGCTGATCCCAGCTGGAGAAATTTTGGTGTCAGAAATAAGCTCGTGTTTAAAGAGATTTTTCTCTAATCCTGGCATGTTTCAAAATCCTGGGTGAGATTTAGTTAAATCCATGAAGGGAAAAGAGATGAAATTCTAACCTCAGTATCCACAAAGTTCCTGAACCAAAATGGACACCTCAGGATCATTAATGAGCTTATCTCCATCTCACAGACAGGCCAACGCAGGCACACGCTGTCTGTGTGTCACAGGGAGGTGTGGCACACGGGGAAGCTGGGTGACACATCAGTGTGCTGGGGATGCCTGTGGCTGGACACTGGTAAACTCATGCCACTGCAGTAAGTGCCACTGCTGCCCAGCCTGCCTTCCTCTTCTTTTTATTATTAGCTAAACAGCAGTATTTGTTCATCTCCCATGCCGAGACCATTGGGCTTGGGAGTAGAGGGGATGCAGGACTGCAGTGTGCTGCGTGGGAGATGGGGCTGCATGGGGCAGCATGGGCTCCCTGCCTCCTTACTGGCAACCACGCACAAATTCGTGATTAGGTACCGCTCAGAATTCTACTACCAACAGTCTCAACTGAATTACTGTGTCAGGAGAAAAGGCCCAAAAAGGGAAGTTTCTGGTTTTGTGACACCAGTGTCCTTCAGGGAGCTCTGGTTCAAAGGGCACCGCTGGCAGTGTGAGCGGGGTGGGAGGAAGCCACACGCTGCGGTGTTCCTGGTGCTTTGCCATGCTCTTTATCTTTCCCAATTAACTTCTGGAGTGCTCTTGCTACAACAGCACCAGTTCAATAGCTGTGAGTGGAAAGTCAGCAGCCCTAATGCAACAGCACAGCAGCGTACTTCCATTAGATTTTTCCAAAAGACACTCTTCAGGCTTCTGCCAGAACATATTCATGACTTCTTGTATGTAAACTGGTCTCTTTCAAGACACTGAGTTGTGTTCTTAAAAAATATGCTATTTAACCCAACAGCAATGAAGCTGAGGGCTATGGGTTTGCTTTAACTAACTGGTTAAAGAATTTTGCGCCACCACTTTGTTTCACACATTGTCAAAACAAGAAGCTTGTGCTTCAGAGGGAGGCTGGGTCATCTTATGTAGACTCTTTCAAAGCTAATTTGAAAATTTTTTGAGGATATTTGTATTTATTTCTGTTTTGAAAGTATCTACTTGTGCTTACCTTTTAATTTATTTTTTTAATTATTTTTCAGAATTCTGCTGATTAGACTCCACTTCTTGAAGCAGTTTAATTTCTATCTGGATTTAGTGTGTGATGTGTGTGTGCTCAGGGTGTTCAGTTTTCTGTCTGCTTGCTGTTTTGCAGGGCATGCACCACAGACCCTACATAGTTTTGCTTGCTTTAGGACAGGCAGTCCTGGCTTGCGGGAGAAATAAATTTATCTTACATGATATCTATCTCAATGTCCAGCAGGATAGTCGGTAAAAATGTCAGACCTGTGGCATGTGTGAGTTCTGGTCTCTGGCCTTGGTCTGCAGGTACAGTCAGAACCTGCACTTGAGTGCCTTACAAACAGAAACTCCTCTTTATGTAGACAGCTTCGCTGGCTGAAAATAGACATTTCCTTCTCCCTTGCTGGGAATATTGCAGTAATCTTACTGAGAAGCTGAGGACAGGAAAGTTCTGGTGCAAATTCTACTAAGTAGTTTTCCAGGGTGGTATTTTTAGACAACATTGTCTCTTGCATTCATTGTGCTCTCCCAAAGACGTGACACTATAGAAAGCATTAGAAGGTAGTATTTGTGTTAACAGGATTCATATACACTCTGGTTTTCAGTCTGATTTGCACCCACATTTAACTGTTGCAAGATTTTTGTGCCTGACAATAATTTACTGCTTGTGCGGGTGTCAAGATGTAGCCATTTAGCTCACTGATTTGTGGGAGCAATGAGGTAATTTTATGCCTAGGTCCTCTCATTTGTACCTGCCAGCAATGCAGAGGCAGTCTTTCCTAATCAAGCATTAAAAGTTCTTCTTGATTAATCTCTGACTTTGTTGGAGACATTCCAGATTTAAGCCAGTGTAATTCATTTCAGGATCAGACCCATTAAGCGTTTTCCAATGAGTAATGTACTGTGTCGCTCTTCTGCTCTTAAAGATTTCCAGAATCACAGAGGTATTGGTGTCGATCTGGGAGATACATGTATCTTCTGACTCCTCTGGCACCTTCTCTCCCATTCCCTGACTTTCAGAGATTTTTCTCTAGGTGAAATTTCTTTATTTCAATTTCTTTCTGCATTGAGCTGGAAGAATTAACAAATGGTGAAGTGTGATACTGTCGATCCAGTGCTCTGTGTGGCCAGGCAATCAGGACAAAAATAATTAACACAGAAAGTGGCCTGCCAGTATCCTGCTGAATGAAATTGGAAGGAGTTCAAATACAAAAAGATTTTTTAGCTTACTACTTCTGGGCTACACATAGCAATAGCCATTTGGAAGGACAACTGCCAGCTTCCATTTCAGATTGCTTGACAGCAGTAACTAGAGCACTAAGAGCATCACTCCATTTCAGCGGGTGCTGTTAGCCAGATTTGAGATGCAAAGCATTATTTTCAGACAGGGGAAGAGATCAAAGAGGGAATCAGGTGCTGCTCTGATGTGTTGTAAGAAGGTGAATTCCTCTGAACGTGGAAGGAAAAATGGTGTGGGGAGCGCCTCTGTTTTCTAGCCTGCCACACAGCTACACATGGTGTCCCGGCTGCATGGAGACCTCCTGCTCCCCTAGGTGCCTGCTGCTTGTTGCTGCTGCCTCCTGCCACTTCCCTGTCCCTGTCTGCTGCAGCATGCAACCATGCAGGGATGATGGCTGGGTGTGGGCATGGCCACATTGTGCCCAGCTGTGTCACAGTGTCTGCGCCTGTGGGGTGGTACAGGGGAGGGGAGCTGCAGCTCTCTGAAGACCACTCTCCCCTTCCTCTTTCTGCTGGTTTCAGAGATGGCTGATGCAGCATGAACAAGAACAAATGGTGGCTGTAAAGGTAAATAAATCTTCCTTAGGAGCAGGGATTTCTCCTGCTGGAGATGTGACCATACCCTCCTCTACCATGGTGTAGCATGGTGTACTGAGCACCTGCTGAACATCCAGGTTAAAGATGTGTTTGTATGACACTGCTATGCTTTAGCTCATTTCTCTGGCTGTGCCTCCCAAAATGCTTGCAGAGCCATCCTGCTATAGCAGATTCCTATGCAGAGAGTAAGGTAATAGTGATTTACTTGCTGTAAACTGGTTATCTGCTCTGATAAAAACTACAGCTATACAGACAAAAGTTAGTTCTGTCCTGGCAAGTGCAGAGGCTGCTGCATGCCTTTTGTGCCCTACAATTAGCAGTGTGTCGCTTTGTCTCACATCTGCCTGCATATTCCTTTCAGGAATCCGCTTGGTGCTTTTAGTGTTTGCAGAAATGGCAATAGAGGAGAAAAATAAGAAAAAACAAGGGAAGAGAAAACACTAGGAGTAGCAAGCCTCTGAAATGGTTTTCCTTTGGAAATTGTTCAGACTGGTGAGCTGAGATGCCTGTGGCGAGACTGCGTTGCTCTGCGGTGGCTGCCAGTTTGCATGTACAAGGAACTGCATGGCCTTTCTTCCAGGATCCCCAGTTCTGCCTGCTCCCGTTTAGTGGTCCTGAGGTGGACCACTTCTATCTCTGCCACTCATATCTGTCATGGACAAGCCATTACCCTGAGATCTTACAGACCATCACCTTGCTCTCAAAGCCGCTGGACAGCCAAAGAGAAAAAGTGCCATGCAGAAGCTGTGCGTTGTTCATATTTACAGGTAAGTCTTGCCCTTCCTTTGCTTGTGTTCCACGGTTCTTCTTGTTGAGCAAGAAAATGATGGCCAGTCTCTTCTCTCTGTTGCAAGGGGATCTCATGATGGACACTTGAGCAGAGAGGAAGAAGCAGTGGGATCTAGCTGAGTATGAACTTCAGAAAATGGCTTCATTAGCTGCTTGTGAGAATAGTGTTTCTCACTGACACTATGTCACTTTCTTCCTATCAGATGAGCTCTGTTGTCTTGGCCTGCATATCTGGGGAGCTGTACCTCTTCTTAGAACCAGGCATGGGTTGAGATGCTTTACTAAAATAGCACCATAATTATTATGAAGAATTTGACTTCAGGTTTTTCCATGGCTTCCATTGCATCTCTTTTTTTTTTCTTTCCTCAATTTGTACTGAATGCATGTATTTCCTCCTTCTCATGAATCCTGAATTCGAGTTTTAAAATGGACCTTGCTTAATTTGACCTTATCTAGCTAATTTATCTTGTGCCTGTGTTTCTAAACAACGTTAAATGGAGTACGTTTCCTTGTATCTTCCCAAGTAACTAAGTCTCCTGCAAAATTCAAACCATTAAAAGTGAGGGTGATAGGAGAAACTCCAAGAAATGAGTGAACTTAATATAAAAATTTATAATCATGTCAATTCCACTTTTTAAACAATTTCTGAAATGTTAGTTTGCTTGAACGGCTGGTCAGAAGCACAAAGGTTAGGTTAAGCTTCCTTCGTTAATGGTTTGGCTCAATGCAGCCAGCAGTATAATGTATTTTATCAGTGAGGGAAATGATATTGGTTTAAGAGGTTTCATGTAACAGTCATATCCTGGCCAAATGTAATTTTGAAAACAATCAAGGCCATTATGGCTCACACAGAAAGAAAGATAAAGACAGATAGCTGTATATGGGTTTTTAATAAGTAATTCACCCTGGGTCTTGAAACATCAGATTGCCAAGTAATATTATTAATGTATAAGCATGTTGCTAAAATCATGTATTCTTTCCCATTGGTTGACTATAGATATGTTTCTGATGCAAATATCATGTAAGTGTATTGAATCCAAGCTATGTAAATAGACTATATAGTACATCCATCAAGCAGTTGACTTGATTATTCCACACACTAAAGAGCATTTTCTGACATCAATCTACATTCTGCCTAAACAGAACATTTTTCACCAATGATATTATGCATCATTTACTGTATATTTGATACTAATTGTTCAGCATATCGATCACCTGTCACTCAGAGTTTAGTGATCTTTGCAACTTGTCCTGGCAACTTGGAAGTTGCAGGCAGTTGGTTGCCCATCGTTGTCTGTGGTCACAGACTGAGATTTCCTGGACAGCACTGAAATCTTGCCCTGGGCAGGCAGTGTGGAGAGGAGTTAAGCGGGGGTAAGGGCCTGCCAAATTGGTACTTGAAAAAATTACACCCTTTTGATTTTCAGAGATTAGGCTATAGCAGCACACAAACACACTGCAAAGGTTAACAGATGTCACTTACTCTGTGCCTTTCTGTTTGGAAGAAATGTTTCATTAAAGGGTCAGGATGAGGGCTGACCAGCACCCTTTACATGGATGAACTGTGCCATTTTGTTCTGTGAGTTCAGGGTGCAGAAGGTCTGCGAGCTGTTTCTCTTTCACAAGTGGTTAAAAGTGGGGACATCGAGGGACTGAAGAGTCTATTTTTGCATGCAGACTCTGCGTAGAAGGCTGTTACTCATCAGAGGACAAAACATATTGATAACTAAAGGACATGGCTCTAACTATCAGAAAATTTCTGACCACCTGATAAAAAAGGATTTTTTTTTTAATATAAATATGTTGAACTCTGATCAGTTTTAAACTTCTCCTTCATATATGAAAATGTGAAGATTATTTTAAAATAAGTTTAACTGCAGCTGGATGGAGGCTGTTAATATTGACTGTTCTGTATTTCTCACAGCACATACATTATTGAACTAAAACACTACTGGAAGCAAAGGCTTTATAAATAGGAGAAGAATATATTGATTCAATCATTTCATTCATTCAGCAGTTCTTTTACAACATTTTTTTACAGCACAGAGTGGGGATTGTCATCTTCTCATTCACTTTATTCACCAAGCAAGTCATATCTTTACTGTGTTTTGCTTTATAACCGCTCTGTGTGCCAGGCCTTCCCCTTTCCAGGCTGTCACAGCTCCCACCCCATCCATCTAAAATCACTGACTTTACTCCTCTCCAAATCTTTGCTTTAGTCCCAGGAGTGCTGGAATGCCAGCAGGGAGTTTTAGGGGTTTTAGGGGTAGTCAGGCATGGAAGGACTGAACTGAGTGGCCCACAGGAAGGGGAGAGGAACGGGTAGATTGAAATTTTTTTTGGTGATGAGCAGTAAATTTTCTGGAAAACAGCATTTCAGGGAAATCAAAATAGGTTAGGATGCAACTCAACACATTTTCAGTGAAGGAAAAATACCTGGGAAGTGGCAGGTGACAAGAAATTTTGAGACAATTCACACTGATATTTAAATAACTCAAGCCTGTTGACTCTTTGCTTTGAAATGCATTTCTCAATTCCAGACTGAACTGAAAGAGGTGAAAAGATTATGGAAAGGATTAAAATAACCCCAAACTTGAAGCAAAATTTTGTCTGAAGTTAAATGACAACAAATGACTGATCTGATTTTAAAAAAACCCATGGATTTTTCCAGTTGCAGAACTTAAGTTTATGTTATTTTCCCAGCTTCACCCATTGAACCCCTGGTGACATACACAGTGTAATTAATGTACATACTGACTGTTTCTTTCTCAGTCTGACCCCCAAACTATAGACATCTGTTTCCACTCCTTTCCTACATTTTGCCTTTTTTTAAGAAGAAAGGACTGTAAATTAACTCAAAAACTGGGCCAAAATCACTGATATAAAAAAAAAAATATTCAAGAAATAATATTAACACTGTCTCAGTGGCTTTGCTTTTCTCAAAGGCATGATCCTATGTTGCTTCCGTGGGGATGTGGTCTTCCTCCTGCTCTGGGAATCTGCAGCCTCAGAGGTGGAAGTTGTCCATGTTTCTCATGAATTCCTGACTCTCAGGTTCCAGACTTCTGCAAAAGGCTTCTCTGAGTCATTCTAGGGACATCTATAACCCATCATCAAGCAAGTAAAGGAAGTTCTCATATTCAGGTACAGGATTGCCTTTGCTGTGTGTGTGTTTTGCTCTGAATCTTTTCAGCTGTCGTTGTGGAGACCTTCTTCCTAGGGGTTATTTATAAAAGATGCTTTGATTCAGGCAGCATGTGGGTTGTATGTGTGTCAGGCAGCGCACAGAGCGCACTCCCCACAGTGGCTCCTTCCTCTCTGCTCTTCCCTCCCATTCTCTGCGCAGTGCCTTGGCTGTCCCCTTCATCTCTGCCTCCCGGCTCCCTCCCTCCCACCCGCTGCTTCTGTCCTCCAACACCGAAGAAATTTCCTGGATCCACAGCTGTTTTTGGAGGGAGAAAATTGTGTAGCAGCAGCTGCGGCAGCAGGCATAGCAGCGAATTACATGAGGATACAGATTATCTGAGCACTTGTTTCAGAGAGGTACAGCTTATCTCAGATGTAGACTCTGCATAAGCAGTATGGAAATGCCAGCCGCCCAGAATGATGCTGCTGCTGCCTCCGTTTCTTTAGGCTCTTCCCTGCTGGGCGGGCATGGCCCATGTGGGGAGGTGGGCGCAGTGGGGTCGGGGGCTGCAAGCACACAGCTGTCCTGCCTGCGCCTCTGCCTGGCCCCAAGCGTGGTCAAGGCACCCAGAGCGGCCAGCGTAAGCTCCTCGGGGCAGGAAATGCTTCCCTTGCTTACCCATGAGGTATCATGCAGAGCAGCAGTGGTTTATAAATAATAGATGTTTAGAAGCACTCAGGAAAAAACCTTCTGTAGAATCTACACAGTGAAACCTTACCGAAGCATCCCTGAGACTGCCGGAGCCGCAGGCACGGTGGGCGAAGCCGTAATGTCCCCCCATTCATCTCCCTAACAGTCGTCACTCTCTGCTTTACATAGCTGTTTACTTTTCCAGGCATCTTATGCCACAGCATTAAGACACAACAGGGTGTGCTTTACTGGGACATTAATAATACATCGGGTGCATTGTGAGCCATGACTGCAAAGGCTGAATGACTTCAGTAGCCCAAGAAATGTATTAATGCTCCAGTAAACCACATCCGAGAGTGGTAATTCGAGTTTTATTTTGTCATTTTATTAATGACGCAACTGACATGATATTATATGTGACTCTGTCTAATGGCACACGGGCAGTGCCAGGCACATCAGCTTCTGTCCCCTGCATGCAGGGAGGGCAGCCTTAGTCTGGGAATTTTAACCAGCTGCATATGCTTTGGGGAAATAGCACAGCAGTAGTAGAGAGAGCCCGTGCAAACCTGTCTAACACATACACGGAGGCTGGTAATGTTATGAAAGGGCACATATACTACCTGAAATGGGAAGAAAGAAAATTATATCCTAAAAAATGTAAGAAATAAGGAAAGACAGACACCAGTTTATAGAAGCATCTCACCTCATTAAGCATCTTAATTCCCTTTTATTGTCCATACTGCACTGAAGCCTATGAGATGTATGCATGATTTATAAGCAGTGCTGTGCATCAGCTGAGCAGTTTTATATAGAACTCCGAAAGGCTGAGGCACATGTGACACTCAGGTTTGGGTGGGTGTTTCTGCAGTGTAAGAATCTTGCCTGATTTCATTCATGGTGTTATTTGGCTCTGCCATACTTGCGTGCTATTATTTTGATAAACAAAATAACTTCTATACCCAATGAAGCCAGGTAAGTATGAGCCCGCTTTACTCGGATATAATTTTAAAATTAATTCATACCTGGATAGACCTGTATTTCATTAAAGTCCAGTAAATAAGTCACTGATGTTTGTTTGGACTCAAGAAGGCTTTATAGATAATTTTAGAGTTGTTGAATATATTTGTTCACTTTAGCATATTTTAGATTTTCTTATACTCTTGACTGTTTAGCTGTACAGTCATAAAGAAAATGTAAAACAACAATGAAAAATGCTGATGTTCAGATCCCGAGATAAATCCAATAACAGCTGTGACAGGATTGATTGCAACAGAATCAGCAAAACCTCTAGACTCTTTTTAATGTGGTTTGAGACACAAAGAAGATAGTGAATGATGTTACTTGACAGTAGTAGGATCTACGTTTAAAGCTAAAATCAAATGGCTCTGAATTTTGGGGTTTTTTTGTTGCTGAAACATTTTTCCACTGCAAAATAGGGTTTTGGTCAAAATTGTCATATTCATGAAATCATATTAATTTTGATGACATTTTCTTCCAAAAAAAGAGAATATTTTTCAAATGAACCTTTGGGAAATTCTATTTGAAAAAATTAGATAAAATCAAAAACCAAAAAGCACTTTTTGAATTAAATGATTCATATGTATTTATTGTTTCAGTGTCATTTTATGCTATGTCATTAGCACTATTATTTTCTGTGCTCATCTTACAGAACCTAGTCCTCTTTGCCTTCTCTTTCTGTACCTTCCTGCATCTCTGGGTAATTTCATCTGCAAACACACAATCAGCTACTGTCCTTGCACAACTAACTTGCAGATCTACCTGTGTGCTCCCAACCTGTCTCCTCAGTCCAGCCTCATCTCTGGGCTTGCTTCCTTGTCATTTCATGTAGACGACAGTCTGTCAACTCAAGCTCAATGTGGAAGAGACAGAACTTTTAATCTTCCCCAATTCATGTCTTCCCTGCTAGTCCCCCCTTTGATCACAGCAGACAACCTCACCACCCTGCTTGTCACTCAGGCCCATAATTTGTGTGTAATGTTTGACTCAGACCCTTTCTCAGGTCCTCGCATCCAGGATATGGCATAATCCCACTGACTGCTCCTTCAACATCACTAAGATGTTGCCTTTCCTGTCCATCCCCATGGCTGAGGCCCTTGTCCAGCCTCTTCTATGTCTCAATTAATGCAACACATTTTTTATCCAGCCTCGACAAATGCAACATAGGTCTTTTGGTGCCGACTTAAAATGACACTGTAAGTACTGTTTTCTTAAGCCATCAATATCCCATTTTTATGTCCATCCTTCTTCCCTCTCCTCTTTCAGCATTGCACCAAAAGTTATCTATTTGTCCTCATTTTCATGCTCTGTCACAGTTTGGTTCCAGTTATCAACAGCTGCTTAGTGCTGCCAGCTGGGGTGACCCTGATGCCAACTCCATTTGTCCTCAAGCTGAGGGCTCAGACTTGCACACCCAGTTCCTCCCAGTTTTGAGGGGACCATTCTTCAAGCTGCCACCTTGCATCCTCCTCCCCATGCCACAGCGGAAGTCCCTGGGCCTTCTTTTCCTAACTGGTGCTGACCTCTTCATTAGCTGCCTGTCCTGCTGCTCACTGTCATCTTCCTTCCCCGTGTATGACACCATTTATTTTCTTTGCCCCACTTCTGCCTCTTGCCTTATGTTGTAAGGCTTTAGGAGCACGTACCGTCTTTCTATTTTGCCTAATAGTTTGAGGTTCAGCCCACAATAAGGTCTCGTGGGGTACAAGTCCATTATACTCATACACATACACATTATGATAATATAAGCAGTTACTCTTCATTAATACTGTTAGTGTGAGAATATGCCACGGTATTTATCAAACCCAGGCCCTTTTATTACTTACTTAATATTCTACTGTTTTATTATCCTCAACTTTTATATTATTATTTTTATTTGAATAATTAGCTTTGATAGCTATTAAGCAAATATTTGAAGCCTCCTATTCTCTAGATCAAAGCATCTCCCACTTCTGTTATAATGAAACACTTGAATTCTTGGACAGTCTAAACAGAAAACTTAGGTAAGAGTCAAAGTGTTTCATTGCAAACAACGAAGAGAGGCTTTGATCTAGAGAATAGGATTTTAACTATTAACTTTTCATCTTTAAGACAAGATCTAGCACAATAAAAAACATTGTAAATATAAAGTGAAACCACAGTAAAGTTCAGCTATTATATTGCATAGTTTGCAGAATCTTATTCATCATGAGGTGTGTCAGAAGCCTCCCTGGCCCACCCTCTCAGATACTGAGTTTCAAAATTCAGTACCAAACTCCCTAACAAAACTTGAATTTAGAGCTGAGAGGACACTGCTCAGAGCTTCCTGTGATGGAAAGGTCCAGTCAGGCCAATGCTACAGTTGGTGGTGTCCTGCTGTGCAAAGGGTGATTACAGGGTGTCTCTGTGGATCCAGCTAGTGCAAGCCACAGCTGCTGCTAGCATGACACTACAGCCTCTTTGAGAAATCTCAGGTTTGCACTGTTAAATTTCAACTGACTTTTTTTAGGGTTTTTTTTAATAATTCTTTCTATTCTGGCACATTTTGATACCTAACGATGCTCTCATTTACAGTGGGTGTGAAATAGCTGCCTTTCGCATGAGCAGTTGTTCAGGTTCTGGGTTCTGACCAGCTCTTGCAAGTATATAATTTACACTTCCACCTAAAATACACCATTTTGCCATTTTACTTTGCTAACAGAATGCACTTTAGTGTGGATATTTTGCAATGTCACCAGAAAGTGGGAGGAGAAAAGTGTTAAGGACTGCCAACAAAAAAAAGAGGGAAAAAATACTGTGAAAGATATATTCACTGTATACATATGAAACAGCTATCTTCTCGCAGAGATTTCCCCTAAGCCATGGCAAAGGTGACCACTTCTTAAAGAGTGACCCCTGTCCCTGCTGAGAAATCCATAGCTATCGCCTCTTTCAGGGAGTGTGAGGTCCATGGAGGTGCTAAACTCCCAAAGATCCTTTTGGGAACTAACAGATGATGGATTAATACATTTCATAACAATCTCCATGGAGACCAAAACCGGGCTGGCATGCTCCAGACTGATGGTGATAGAAAACCCTGTTGGCAATGTGGATTAGTGGGTGCTCCTCTCAGAGTCAGAGGCTACCCTGGATGATGTCGTTTATCTCAAGTGTAAATCAGATGTGACTCAGCGGCAGACGCTGCGCAGCCAAACATGCAGAAAAGTCGCGTCAGTGTTGAATCAAAGCCTGAAACACAGATCATTATTTCAAGAGAGTTATGAGAATGCCATGAGTTTCAAGAAGATGATCAGCACAGCTGAAGAAGTGAAAGCCAAGAATTAGAGATATACTGATAGGAAGCTCTTTGGATTTATTAACTGTTTTGTTTGGACTTTTTAAAAAGGAATGACACCCGTTAAAGTGTATCACAGGAATGAGCTATCTAGCAGCCCCAGGGCTGTGACTGAAGGGGAGCTCTGTGATAAGGTGAGGGCTCTCTATTGCTTTCCAATGACAAGGCACTCAGTCGAAAAAAAAAGGTTTTGCTTTATAAATTGCTTGTTCAATTCAAGAGTTTTCTCAAGCAAATGGCCCAGTTCTCATGAAATACATATATTTGGGCATCAGTCTGAGACATTTCTGGTGTTTTTATGACAATTCAAAGCACTCCCATAGCTGTGTTATTTAAGGATGATGTGCACTGGCATGTCAGACGGCTGCTGGCCCAGTGTGAGTGGGGGCAGGGCAGGAGCCAGCCCTGCCAGGGCAGCAGGTCCTTCTTCCTCCTGAGGGGCATTTCCTGGGGATCCCTTAGCAGTACCCAAAACATTGCCATTGCTGTGGAGAGCATGGATGAGTGATAGTACTTCGACCATTCCTTTTTGCTGTCTCTTCACAGTGGTATTTCAGGTTGTTGAACTGCAGGCTGTGCCCTACGTCTGTATGTACAGAAGCATTTTTCTATTTACCAGTGCACTTCAGGAAACACATGCTTCCTCCTCCCCATCTTTCCACCAGCCTCCTCGTGCACACCCTGCAAGCTTTGCATAAGCAAAAGCCACCACTGAAGCAGCTTGGGGCTGCCCCCACCAACAGGAGCATCCCATCTCTTTCTGTTCCCTCTTGCTGTCTCTCAACTCTTTCAGTGTTCAGTCACTTTTTGGTGTCAGCAGCTTTCTCTCAGTGCAAAAGTGAGCTGGGTACCCGGAGGTTTGATTCACTCACTGTACATACGTTCACTCACTGTACATACGTGCCCCTGGGTTCTTTTGGAGGGGTGTTTCTAATCCCCTTTCCATGAGGGTGTGTTTGCTCCCCTGCTGCCCACTGTGCCCCCACACACCTTACTGCCTCTGGGGTTTTCTACTGTGTGTCTTAATAAGCAAGTACAAGTCATAAGGTGAGATAAATCTCTTCTTCTCCTTTTGTTACATCTGTAATAACCTTTGAGTTATGTCAAAACAGCTCTGGCCTCACTTATCTGCATTCAGGAAATTCTTCTTTACCAATGTACACTTCAGACTGTGTAAAAATGAGGTGATTTCTTTTAAATGGTAACTGTCAGAACTTGGGAATACAAAAGATGCAATCCTGCTGCATGGAAGGTCAAAGAGCATAGCTTGATAGGTTCTAAAGTACTTTTGCAGGTGGAATTCCAACATGTACCTGAGCTATTTACCATGCCCCTTTACCATACCCTTTTTGAATAGAAACTAATTGTTTCTATTCAAACCATTTTCCTTTTCAGTTTAAAAGTAGTGATGTGTTAAACCTCACAAGAAAAACTGAGATTCAGCTGGCTACCTTTCTTTTTTGGAAAATAATCAGTCACTCCTCCTATGATACAGCAATAGTAGAACATCAGATCAGGAATCCTGTTTTACACTGTTTTCCACTACTGCCCCATGGGGATGCTTGGTCCTTTGTGCATACTCTTTTTTTTTTTTTTTTCTTCCATTTAGGCAAACTTTACTGCATCTTATTATTATTGAAAGTTAGAGAAGAGATTGAAGACTGATTGAAAGCATATGGTGTACCACGGGAAAAGTCTAGTTATATAAAAGCTTTGTTTAGAGTCAACTACTTTGTGTTCTGAAAAAGCTACTGCAGACATCCCTGTTGTTTTTATTGATCTTATAGATTCAGTACTGGGGCAGTTAGAGTTTGGGTTTGCTTTGGAGACTGGCATATTTTAGTTGAATTTGCTCAAAATTCAATGGATTAAAGTGATCTGACAGCTTTTTGAATGTTGGCCGAGAAAAAGAAATAATTTCTCATACAAGGTGAGACAGCTGTCTCCAGAAGAAGAGTTATCACTCCACATTGTCACCAGATTTCCCAATGCCCAGAAACTCTGGTCAGGTAGAAAGCCTCTGCCAGGGCAGCCTGGCAGGTGGCATTGGGTCCAGCATCCTGCTCTGCAGGCATTTCTCTTCCTGCTGGCACTGTGCCTCCCTCTGGAGCTTCAATCAATTCAGATCAAGCAAGTCCTGAAGATCAGCTGGAAATCTAATCCCCAACTCTCTACGCCATGTACCTCGCTTTCCAAATCTTTACTTCAGTGGCATTTTCTGTATTTTAAGCAGAAATGTTTCAAAACTGTGATATTCCCAAGGATATAGAATAGTGCCGTAGTTGCTATTTTACTTAATATTAAAAGGTTAAGAAGTCCATGAAAACATATAGCTCTGTGGAAATTAATGATGCTTATCTCTTGTAAACTACTGCTGTGTATGTACCTATCCACTCATAATGTTTTAAAATATACATAGCAGAGTCCAGATGGTGATAACACACTTGATTTTATCTGCTAAAATATATATATATTTTTATGTCAGACAAATAACTTCTCTTTCTACTCTCTGTATTGATAGAATCCGTAGAGGATTTAATCCGTCTGAGTGTGCTTCTCCATGTTATTAATCTCAACTGTGCACTCAGAAAGTTCAAATATTTAAATTGGTTGAAAGTTAGAATATTAATGGCTGTTCTTAGAAATTCAATAACAGTTACATTCTCCCAGCTGATGGATGCTGTCACAAATGGCTACCACAGGAGTGTAGGTAGTTAATTACTCAGCAACAATTAGGATCTTAGCCCAAGTGCATGAAGACTTTTCCTAGTATGTGTAAAGAGAAACACTGGAGCACTCTGAGATCCTGATTGCTGTAAGAGTGTTACCAATCCTAGCTGATAAACCTTGGAGCAGCTGTTGACAAGCAGTGTTGTGTATCACCTAGGTGCCAGGTCTGGGAGAGTTCAGGTTACCCCCTCTGGAGGACACAGGATTTGGTGTAGATGAACGTTGTTTACATTTAAAATATCAGTCCTGGTGAAAGAGAGGACTGCTGAGGAGAAATACAGTTTCTCTCCAAAAATGCAGGTTCTCAATTAGAAAACAGAAAAAGGAGCATAAAATTTGTGAAGAGAATTCAGCGGGCAAGGAAGCAAGCCCTGTGCAATGTTACCCTGCAACTAGCCACCTCCTCTTAGTGCAAAGACAGAACACATGCTTCATTTAAAACCTGTTTTTAAGTACACCCCTAATTATGAAATCATTACCCGAGACCTGCATGATAAGGAAAGAAGAATTATTATATTAACCTGGGGTCCTCGGTGCACTCAGAGGCATCACAAAGCAGCTCTCCTGCAGTCAAAGCCTGTGCACTCCCTCTTTTCTCTCATCCAGTGAGTCACTTCTTCCTTTTAATCTCCTATTAAAATCCTTTCTATCCTCTTCGTTTTATGACTCTGCTGCTGCAAGGTGGTTTGTGGCACTCGGTATGGCTAATCCTTGGGATCGCATCATATTGAGAACAGAATAATTGAAAACAGCTTGAAGCAGTTGTAGTTAGGCACACAAATCAATGACAGATAATCATTTAAGCACAAACTGAAACAGACATTTACATGGAAAATAATCATGGCCTTGGAGTTACACCCTGTTCTTGCCATGCAAAATCTTTCATGGATTTGGCAGAGTACCACTGGATGCTAAATCCCATTGCCAATGCGCCCATTCCTTTGAGACGGCCCTGGCAAACCCCTGCTGGAAACCTGAGCTCAGCTGTAAATAGATTTGCATGAAAGGCTGTCCACCTTTGGGTGAAATAAAACTGCACTGCCCCCCAGGCTGTGTGAGAGCTGTGGTCTGAGGTGAGCAGCCCAGGGCAGTGCAAAGCCACAAGGCAGAGGAGTGCATGGGGCTGCATCGCCCTTTCAGGCTTCTGCTCCATCCCAAGGCCCCACCGAGGGAGGGGTCCTGCTCAGGTGTGCTGGTCTGGGTATGGAAGAGCAATGATAATGAAGAAAAGCTCCTACTGTGGAATGTTCCCCGGCTTGGTAGCGCAGATGGGAACACATATTTCCCTGTCATTTTCCAGTGACAATCATATTCATACCAGCTGGTTAAAACGTTTTAATAAATGATTACCTGATGAGAACACTTTTTCATGGCTATGGTGCTGGGGTTTGCTCATTTTTGCTGCATCCAAATAACCGCTCAAATTAAAAAGCAAAAAAAAAAACCCAAATACAATATAAGTTCTTTCTTAGAATCTTTAGAAAGGCACTTGGAAACCTACGTCCCAACTCACCTAAAGAGCTCTAATTTGAAGAAAATATGTTGGGGATGTCATCTGCTCTCTGTTGTTTGTCCTGGAGGGCTGGAAGAGCTGAGCCTCCATCCCTGTCTGAAGGTCTGTTCCACAGCCAAATGAGTGAGTAAGCATTGTTATTTGTGTGGGTCCCACAGCTCTGAATTTCTCTGGGTGAATTTCTCTACAGAGAATATTCCAGAGTGAATATTTCCCTCTGCTTCTGTGTGAGGCTGGGAGTCACAGCTGGCCCAGCAGCCCCCAGCTCCCTCACTGCTCTCCCAGCTGCAGTGCCTCTGCCAGGAGCTGGCTGTCCTGCTGCTGCTATGATGTACATGCAAGAACAGAAACCAGCCTAAAAGGGCTGGTCTAGTAAGTTCTTACTATTCACATCTGCTTATAAGTAGGCAAGTGGGGTTTTATCCTATTATTTAACCTTTTGCTTTGAAAACAACATCTGCGCCAGAGAAGTTTCACAAGTTTAGTTGCCAATTTTTCTTCCACTTTACATGACTGTGGTGAAGGGGTATTATTTATCAAACTAAGTGTATGTTATAATATTTGCAAAATGGTAAAGATCAAAGACTACCTTGCATCAAGCAGAATTACAGTGCCATAACATTTTTTCTTGTTACAGCTGATATCAATCACAGCATGACAGCAAGCCACAGAGAAGGTTTTTCAGTCAGTATCACTGACACTCTACAACATCTGAAATACAGCAGCCAGCTAGCATGTGCTCTGGGTGTGAAAGGGAGAAACCAGCAGCATCAGTAAGTGCCTTCAGTATCGGTGCCATTAAGTATAGCCATTTGGCAGCAAAATGCACGCACACAACTTTAATTCTGCCCACGGCTGCTGTGGCCTCGTAAGTGAAGAGATAAAAGCCTCTATGAGAGGAGAGGGCTTGATTTCAAGTGACAGTGGTGACATTTTCAGCAATGACCCCCGAGTGCGGCAGAGTCTGCCATATGATACTCCTGCCCCAAAGGCACATGCGCCACCCTCCTCTCTCTGGGAAGAGGTGGGAGTTTGGATGAGTGGTGAAGGCTGCCCAGCTCTGGGTGGTGAGGCACCGAACCAGCAGAGCCCTGAATAACATCTGGCTCTGCACACGGCGGCACTGCCAGGTCTGCCAGCAGCTTTCCTGCACCAGCCGTGAGCCAGTTACTTTCTTCCCACAACTCACAGTCATATCTTTGTTTAGTTTAGGCTTGAGAGTCTTTTCACCATGGCCACAGACTGCCCAAAGAAAGGAATGAGGTTTTTCTTGCTCCTCCCCAGGACCCTGTCAGGCTGGTGAGTTTTACAGTTCCAGCACTTAGAGTTCTGCATGCATTGTGTGCCCCAGACTTACCTCTGGGAGCATCTGGTGGAGAACAGAAAGGGAAGGGGAATTATACAAGGTCTGTTTGCGTGCGTATCCCTTCCATCTCTCCTCTGCACAGCAAAAGCCAGCCCGTGTATTTCTCCTTGCAATAGATACGAGTCCACAGCAGCATCTTTCTGTGCTGTGCTCGCAGCCTGTGCTTCTGCCAAGTGCCACCTGAGCTCCCAGCCCACGGAGGCCCCCCGCGCCCTGCAGCAGGACCCTGCGGCAGGAGCTTGCAGCAGTGGGGCACGCTGAGGTGCATCCTGCTGTGAGCCAGCACCAGCAGGAGCAGCAGGGACCAGCCCGTGGAGCCAGTGCACCGCTGCACACAGGTGGGAGCCCGGGAGCTCCAGGCAGAGCGAGGCTGTAGTTGTATCGAGCAGTATCGATTCTGGCAGTGACTGGAGCACTTTGGTTTCTGTATCAGCGTTATATTAACTTTACAGTTTCATAAAATGCAACTTCACTTCAAATGGCCCTGCAACTGTTTCTCAGGCACTTCAATCTCTTTGCAATTTTAACATTGCAAAGAGAAGAAGAAACAAAGCAAATTCGGTTGGGAAAGTACAAGGTTCAACAAATTTAAACCTCTCGCATTTTCAGGATTCTTCTATTATTGCTATTTGAATAGAAAAGTGCATGGTTTTAGACAAAGTGCCCATCTTCAATTTTTCAGTCTCCTTTTCCTTTGCTGCTGAGAATCACACAATGTACTTCCCTGCCAGTTACTAAAATGCTTCTAAAAACTTGAAGAATTTTTTGAAAAAGGGCATTCCTATTCCTTATGCATAAAACATGCATGCATATTCATATAAAACATTTAGAAAAATTTGTACCAGTTATAATTAGCATGTTTTGTGCATCTATTTTCTTTGCTATTAAATAACAAATTTGTGGTAACCATAGCAACTGGAACATCACATGATACTGGTGCTATTTTGGGGATAACATAAGTACCTTTCTTAAAGAAGCATTCACACCTCTGAGCTATGGATTTTAATAATTTTCACAATAAAGTATTTCATGGGTAGATTGTATTCATTCCTCACTTTAATGTTGATTTAACGTGGAATGCACGACCTTGTGTTGCAGTGCCTATGACCACTTAAAAGCTGTGATGAGTTCTCTTGTTTTGCAAAAGGCAAGTGACTAAAGAAAGGCAAAAGAGAAGCCACATGCATTGAGGGGAAAAAGCGCAACAAAATGAAGGATTTCTCTAATTGTTTCTGGGGAAGGAGCTCCCACTGGTCATGTGCCTCTCCATGCTTGAATGGAGGAAAGCGGAAGGGAGGACGTGCTTTAATCCTGGATTGGTACAACTTCTACTGGAATAAACCATAATCTTGGATTGGTAGATCTCCTCCCAGAATAAACCAGAGGTGTTGCATCAGCTCTAGTGGAAGATGGGAGAGGCCCTTGGGAAGTTCTTTTGGGAAGAGACCAGTTTGGCCATCAAAGCCAGCTCCCTCCTGCTGCAGTCAAGTGTGTTTCTCTACTGAGTATGTGCTGTACACCACACCTCATACCACAGGCCTTCCAACACATCTGAGCCTCACAGCTAATGAGATAAAGAGCAAGAGATCAAAAGCCACGAGAGTAACAAGCCATTAAAAGAGATTAGGTGGCAACAAGGTTGGTATCCACATGCTAGGGTACGGATTCTCTTAAATAAAGTTTGCTGAAGTGTCGTATTACAGATAAGAACAAAATGCCCCAAGAATCCCTGCCAATGCTATGATGAATTGAGGAAAAATGGGAGAACATGGAAGAAATTCCCTTCACTCTCTGAAAGCGGTAATTCAGTTAATTGTGAGAATGTAAGTAAGATGAACCAAACAGGCACTGATGAGAAATGAATGCTATTAAAAATATGCTGCCCACACTGATGTTCTAATGAAAAATGCTGGTTGACATGATTAATTGTTTTATCACAGAAGTGTCTGTAGGGATGAAACCCACCCTGAGCCTTCAGGATGGTGTCATCCATCTCCCAGAGCAGAGGTAATGAGGGATCATTCACCCTGGGTGTCTCAGGCAGGTGATTTGGGTTAATGCACACACCAAAGAGGCCATTAGGCTGCAGGATTACTTTGCCTGAGTCTGACCACCAGGGTGGAGTTTGGAGTAGAGGAATTTTACCAGGTGAGGAAAGGTGCTGGGGTTGAGGAAGGGAGCCATGAATTGGAGCTGTAAGGAGATATAGGAGATATAGAAAAAAATGAGAGGTTGCAGGGCCTGCCAGGGCTGTGCTGATGAAGGGCCCTGATGCCCAGACAGCATCTGGGGCTGGGGGGTGAAGCCCCTGGTGCAGCTCACCAAGCTGCAGGCAGGCTTGGGACAACTTGCAAGGAGTAAAAGTTAATGAGAACTTTGAGTTTAGAAGCTCACCCGGGCCAAACCTTAGAAATCTGAGCTAGACTGGGGGTATAAGCCTGAGTCAAGACTCACAAAGTAATGCTTTTCCTCTGGCTCCACTCTATTCTGCTCACCTTCAGCTTTTCTCCATTCAGGTATATCATTGGGAATTTTTATTTCTGTAAGTTCATCCTTTCTTACTTCTGACTTCTGTTTTATCACAACTTTTGTAGAAGAAAGTCTGATTCTTCTTTATTTTAAAAAAAATAGGGTTTTTGTTTTTATGAATGATTACATATGTTCAGCTTCAGCCATTTGGAAATTACGGATTTTGTTTCAAAAAGTGCTATAGCAAACAAATAGAATGAAAAAGAAATTAAAACAAACATTTAGATATCTCAAAAACATAAAGTTTTGGTTACCCTAAACTAACCCTTAATTGCTTTCTATCTTAGCTTGTCCCCAAGATAAACAATCCAGGATGGAGCAATCCTTTTTCACCCCTCTCTTGCTATGCCTCTGGGGACTTGCAGCGCTGGTTTGGGGAGGCCCTGGCAGGATGTGCTGTGCAGTGGCTGCCTGAGAGAAGAGGCCCCCTGCTCTCCTCCACGCTGGCTCCATGTGTTGTGTTATTGACCCTGTGGCACTGAACCTGCTTCGTTCTCTCTGGCTGCAGCTCTTGCTGTGCCGTGTGTTTCTCTGCCCACTGCCTGTCCCCTCCACCAGTGGCTGGGGGATCTCCCTTCGCCTGTGCTCTGGGTAAGGGCTGGTCCTTGGCTTGGCTGGAGAACTCTGTCTTCCCTCATTCCAACACTTCCCTCATCTTCCATTCTTATTCTCTTCCCAATGATTGCTTCTTAAAGAAAAAGTCTTGGTAAAAGGTCTAACAAGGCAGCAGTGTGGGGTTTCAGCTGAACACATGCAGGAGCCCTGAGGGGGGAAGCAAAAGTAAACCTAATAGAACCAAAAAGGGAAAGTTGTACAATATGTTTTTTTACTTTTCTTGATCCATACTGCGAGATGGGAATGTCCCACTCTATTTTCTATTTGGAAGGGGAGCAACACAAAGAAAAGGTTTGGAAGATGCTGGTAAGTGTTAAAATACAAAAAAAATCTTATTCTTATATAGTAAATGAATGGCTTTCTGCCTTGCCTTTTGTTAAAGCTCTTAATCCAGCCTGTAAATAGGCACTTTCCCTTTGGACTGACTGTTTAGATATGAGACTTAAAGCTGATCTGAAGTAATAGGATGAGAAAATAGGAGAGATATATCAAAGAGAATGATACATAGGCTCACACTACTGAACTTTCTCTTGCAGCACTCCTCGTACACTGTATGTAAATGTTCACAAGTACAAAGTACACTTCATTTTAAGCAGACCTAAGCTAAGGCATGGGCTCTGAGAAGCCAGGCTGTTTGATCCCCGGGGGGCAGCCCACCTGCCTCAGGGCAAAGCACAGATTCTCTGCCATAAAGCAGAACGCCAGAGGTAATTTTGTTGCGTGGCCTGATTTAGGCTTACAAAATGCTGGGAGAACTCTGCATTTAAGGATGCTGGAAGTGGAGATTCACACTCCTGGATCTCAGAAATGACAATAGGAAGCCTGACCAAGCAAAGAAATCACCAAAACAGGGACTGAAGACCGAGAGAACTCCTAATCAAAAAACAGATTATCTTCAAAGGAAAATTATATTTCACATTCATGAAAAACTTTTTACCCGAATTTTTAAGGTACATAAACTTTTGCAATGAAGCTGTAGTGTTTCTGGCTGTTTCTTTGGGACTGTTCCATGGCTTTCTGTGAGTAAGGCTGTGGCAGTGCATTGTTCTTGGATTTGGAAGCCCTCCAATTCATGTTCAGCTGCTGTGGAAAAAATACTAAAAATTCACAGATTTGTCGTGTTTCCAAAGACACTTCTGACCCAGGCAATGTATGCTAAAGTCCTTAATCATTTTCTGCTTACTGAAAACCTGCACTTACTGAACAGAAATTTTTCCCAAGTCAGATATTAAAGGATAGAAGAGATTTCTAGTGTGGTTCTTAAAGATTAACATATATATATGTATATAAGCACAGTGAGAGTATAAATATAAAATATGATGCAGATATTTTCTTCTAAATTTAAAATGAATAAATTAATCACTTTCTATTTTGTATTTAGGAGTATTTAGTTGCTACCTGATGCTATTTATATTTTCCAGTGCACCTCTTCATAAGAATAATTTTTTTATTAGGTGCTACTAGGACTGTGTTTTAGAAGATATTTAAAGCCATATAAAGAGGTAAACTGCCAACCAGCACCATCAAGGTCATTTGAAAAAGATGCTCTGACTAGAGACCCGCAAAAACAAGCTTAGTTTCTTCCATTTCTTGTATTAAACTTGTGAAAACCAAGTAGAACTTTGTGGATCAATAATTAGACCCAAGGAAAAAAAAAAACAGAAACAAATAAATAAAATCTCTCTTGCACTGCTTACATCTGCTTTATGCATCAGCAGAAGTAAAGATCAATATTTGTGAAAGTAATGTCCTGAGCAGATTTCCTTCCCCATTGAAAATCCTATGTGAATAAATGGGAAACCTTTAGAGGAGGCAGTGCAGGATCTGCCCTGCGTTCCCAGTCTGAGGAACTCTGTCAGAACAGAGCTGGTTGCTTGTAACACTCCCAGCTCTTCCACTGATCAGAATGAACAATAGACTGACATCCATGTGCCTGCTCTCTTTTTCTTTAAAATAGTCTTTATCCCCATTGTATACTCTTCTAAACTGTATGGGCGAGTTCTTCTGATCTGCTGCTGGCTTTTGTTTTCCTTTTCAATGTAAATCTGTTATCTGTCAAAACCACAAGTTATGCTAAGAGCATTTAAAATGGTTTTCAGTATTTGTATACAATACATTTTTTCCTGATCAGCTGAAAGCTGTAAAAAGTTTGCTTTGAATTCTTCCCTAAGGTATCTTTTTAAATACCAATAGACAGGAAGTTTTAATCCTGTGCTTTAAGCAGTACAACCACTTGAATATACCTTATTTCAAATACTAACCAATAGTACTTAAAACATTAAAATAAATCTTTTATTTGACTTCAGTATAAGTATGACTGTTAATAAAAGGTGTGTCCTTCATTGCCTGTTTTAACATAACATGGAAAAGGTTTCATTTCAATTAAATCTCAGCTAAGTTAACTAATAAACAGGAATATCAGGCAATGGCATGGCACCACCCAAGTTGCTAATGCAAAATGATAAGCGAGCAGTGAAAGGTCAGTCCTGGAACTGGGGCCTGCAGATGCAACCTGATTTTCATATTGATTGTGTTTTCCAGTGGGCTTCAGGTCAGGAGCTGAGACCTCGGGGCTTGCTCTGTCTGCAGCTGTCTCACTGTTTTCTTTGCTTACCTTGAGCAAATTCTGCAATATTTCTGTACTGCTTCTCCAAGGATAAAATAGGTCTAATGTTTATCATAGTTGCAAAGGCATCAATGCCTCAGAAAAGGTCTTAGGTGCTCCCTATGAGCAAGGTGCTATGCACAATAAAAGATTCCCTCTGTGTGTGTGTGTGTGTGTGTGTGTGTATGTATATATATAATCTCAAGGGTTAATGTTTCTCTGCAGGATTGCAGGATATTTATTTTTACCTATTATTAAATCCATTGTGAATTAATGTACTTTTTTTACAAAATGGGTTTACAACCAGCAAAAGAGAAGATACAGGCATCTGTTCTGAGAGGGAAGCAACATAGAACTGTATATGTTATACCAAAAGCATTTGTTGATACATAACAGATCAATATGCAACTGCATAATAAGGTTGAGAGATGAAATTAAATGTTCAAATAGGTATACTAATTAGAAAGGACATGTACATCCATGTATAGAGAACCTGATGGTGAAAAAATGACAGGGATTCAGCACTACAGTGAATTATAAATGTCAAATTACAAGGATGAATGTAAAAAAAGCTTGTAACTGTTAGGAACTAGACTCTGTATTCATGTGAAAGCTGTTGCCTTTATCATCTTCTTAGATCCCTCTAAGGTGTTCTGTCATTCACTGTCAAATTTTCTACGTGAGATAGTAAGATGTATGTCACACAAGTGTCCAAAACTGCTCCTCTGCCTTTGTCAGGACACACCAATATATTTTGAGGGGTTTGTAAGCAGAAAGAATATTAAGCAGAAGATCTGCTTAAGTATTAGCAGTTAGTTACAGAATTTCTCCCCCTCGGATGTGAAAAATCTAGATCAAAATCTAACACATGATGCCCAAAATGTAGGGGAAAAGGGAAGCAGCAATGTGTGTTCAGATGGCTGTGGGCTCAATAGGGTTTTATAGACCCACAGTCTGCACAATAAAAATGGATGCTAACTAAATTTTGATGTGCAAGAGCATGTCTTTAATTTGAAAGATTTTTTTTTAATTAAAAGGTAAATAGCATTTATAATTCTTCTCACAGACAGAGAGCAGCAATAACACCTACAGAGCTCTCAAGACACCTGAAGAACTTCTTTGATGCACGTGATCCATGGGGTAGGTACATTTAAATGAAAACAGTTGACTTCTTTAAGTGATATTTTTGTTTTTACACAATATTGCTTCTAAAAGTTTCTAAACATCAGTTGCAAGATATTAGTTGCATGAAACGTGTGAAATAGTCAGCCAAGAAAGTGTGGTGGAAGTCCCTCCCCAAGTCTAATTGACTTGGCAAGACATTTACCGTGGTGCAGATGACTTGCATTAGGCCAGGACTTCACGTGAATATGAGGGCACGAAGCCTGTCTGCGCAAGCTGTGTTCAGACCCTCCTGCACACAGGCCTCACAGAAATGCTTCAGAGCAGTCACAACTTCTGAAGGTTCCTTTTCTTAGCTATATCCTCTCCTTCAACACAAGCCTGCAAGCTTGCGGAGCTTATAGTTCATTTCCTCTAAGGTCTTTGAGACTCAAGCCCCCGTTCCGGGTTTTGGGCAGTTGTAGTTCCTTCAGCAGAAGCCATCCTCCAGCCAGGGCGCTCCTCACTCCCCACAGCCTGAAGCGAGTCCACGGCTGCACCCCTGGCAGAAGCTCTCCGAGGCTCTCACGCGTTTGTCAGACAGAGCAGCTGAAGCCCAGAAAGGAATTGAATGGGAAGGCGGTGCCAGCTCAGTGAGGGGTGTTGTGCGTGGTCGTGTCACCCTACTCACCTACACATCTGCACTCTGAAACCTGAGCAACTTCTGCCACTGCCCAGCAGCTCTCACCAGCCACAGCTGCTGTGGAGGGGAACGGCCCAGCTCGGAGTGACAGCTGCCTCTCTTGCCGGTGCTCTTTAGGGACAGCATCTCCAGGTCAGCTTTTCCAGTGGGGAGACCAGCAGCTCACATTTTGTTAGGTTGCTTGAAGTGAATACAACGGCTGGGAAGAGATGCAGGCTGCTGACACCAATCCCTCTAATATGCTAAAGCTGGATCATGTTCTGCTCAGAGGGTCTGATGGTATCAGCCTCCAGAGAATCAGTGTCTGACACTCCCAGTCTGTTGTTCATATTGGTTTGGTCTCAGCTGAGCTATTTCTAACAACGAAGAACATATCTGAGCAAGTTACAATTTGCTGTAATCATATTTTTCCAGTTTTTCTCTGTGATAATTACTCCCATAAATATCATTGCTTCACCTCAGCTCAACAGAGTGCTCTCTATTTCTGTGCTCAGTCTCAACCTTCCGTAGCTGGGGAAGAACAACGATAGCATTTGTTGTTACCAGAACCACTCCAGCTATGGGGCTGTTGGGGCTAGTTCTGTTTCTTTGCAGTATTAGCTGTTAAAAAATTGCCTTCTGAATTGAAAAGTGGTGAAGAAAATGTGTTAAACTGCACCTATGTTTAAATTGATTAGTTAATAATAATAATAGTAATAATAATAATAATAATAATAATAATAAAAAGGTTTGACTTGGTTTTCAACCAGAGACTTGAAAAACAGAAGCCAGGATGCAGATTTTCATTTAAATGTCTCTGGCTTTACTGCTGGTCCCTGGGCTTAGTTTAATGACAGAGAATATTTTTAATGTAGTCAATGGGCTGAAGACCTCAGGAATTCCAGTTCTTAGCGTGGTTACTAACAGCTTTTCTGATAGACCCTTAAAGTAGACTTTATAAGAGTATTGTCTATTTTTAACTGCTGGTTAAGAGTCACAGACACATCTCAACTTCAGAATGCCAGGCACCAGCAGTACCCAGAAGGGAGGTGCTTGGTCTGAGACCTTAAAATGCAAGTGAGTATATGGTAAAGAAAAAGAGGCAAGAATGGGAAGAATGCTGTCCCCATTTTAAAAGTGGTGAAATGTGGCAAAAGAGTAAAGGACTAGCTGAAGTTACCTCTGTTGTCTACGGCAGACCTGGCATTCAAAGTCATGTCTCCAGATTTCTAATGTACCCTCTTAACTACAAGGCCATTCTTCCCCTCCAGAAAATGATATATAGGTACATAAATGTGCATTGATGTAATGCCAAGTTATAAACCACAAGCCTTTCAGAACTCATGTCCCTGATAAATTACAAAAGAACTTGAAGTCAGGAGAATTGTGGTTTGTCTGACCTTATGCTAATCATTTTCCCTACTTGTGTCTTGGTCAAACTGAAAATGGATAGAATAATGAACCCTTTTGAAAACGGTAATTTCTGGGTGTTGGTCATGACCCAGTTTTTATAAGTTGCTAGGATATGGGTATAATCAAGGAAATGAAGATTCTATCTTATGAGACAAGACCAAAAAGCTTGATTTAAACAAAAGAAATGATGAGAAGGAATATTAGTACACTGTGAGAGGAGTAAATATCAGAACTAATGAAGTTCAAGGACAAAATTGGCATCTGAACAAATGGATATAAACAGGCCTCTGATAAACACAGCCTGGAAATCTTAAGCCAAGTTATGAGATTCTGGAACAGTTTTCCAAGGGGAATAGTAAGGGCAGAGAAAGTAAGGGCTTTTAAATGGATCTCAATCAGTTTGTGAACTGGGTATCATGCCTGAGAAAAACAGAGAACCAGGCTGTCAGTCCAGGCAAGTCCAGTATCCCCAGGTAAAAGCCAGGACATCACCAAGATGTAACATCAGGTGATGTTCTGGAAAAACATTGTGACTGGCTACTTCTATCTCAAATTCCATCATGTGTATTTTGTTTTTTAGGCTCCTCAGTTCAGAGTCTCTTCAATTCCCTGATTATCTTACCAGCCTCACACTTGAGGTGTTATTCAACATTTCCTGGTAATCCTTCCCCAGTCTCAAGAGCCAGTGCAGGAACATACCTGGAACAGGTCAAGGTAACACTGAACGAGAAACTCCTCATGCTGGCTGCTGAGGATGGCAGAGTGGGATGGTGGCAGGGGCAAGGAGGGGCCGGTGGCAGGGCAGCACACAGAGCGTTCTTCTAGAAAGGCTGAAAACTCTGTGCAGAGGTGTCACCTGCCGAGAGCCAGCTGCCAGGGTCTTCGGTGCCTTCATTCCCTAGGGCAGGCGACCGCTCCAGCTGCTGGAGCAGAATAGTGCAGATGATGGCACAGCCCCTCATCGCCGGCGTTCTGCCACGGCAATGGGTGGCTGACCTGCCTCGCCTCCTCGCCCTG
>WAAG01006321.1:37909-72538 GCA_013390105.1 Tichodroma muraria
AAAAAAAAAACAACAAACCACAACACCACCAAACAAAAAATACCAACCCCACTCAAAGTTTGGATTTCTGCCTAATTCTCGATGCATTTGTGGAGCGCCTCCCAATTTCGGAGAATATCGGTCGAGGGTATCAGTATAGAGTGTTTTCGCCACGATTCGGTGCATTTCACTTTTTCAAACGGCTTTTGTTCAAGTTGAAGGAAACCCACCGCATCAGTTATTTAAGTTCCAATGCCAGCTAATGTGGTTACAGCCTTCAGTTTCACAGCGGGGAAAAATTACAGTGTTTGTTATTTACTTTCCAGCTGCCATTTAGAATACGACTTGAAAGCTTGCTGTGTTAGAGGATACAGGAAATTACACCTAAAGGGAGAATAAAATAGAGGAGAGTATGTTGGAAATAATTTTTTAATTATTTAAGGTAATGTAGCCATCAAAGTATGTTTTTCTCTCTCTCTCTTTGTTTTTCTCATTTCTTTCAAATTCAAGCAAGAGTCTGTGATACAAAACAAATGCTGTTTTCTCGTGTGTTTTCATAGGAAACATAGTGGTAATACGTCAGCGGAGGCAAGGGCTCATGTTAAGGAGGAAATCTGTAGAAAAAGCAAGCATCTTGTATTAATTTCAGTTGGAATCTAATCAACAAGCTGGTCAGTCACCGAGTGCAGTGGATAATGAGGGCTGTGTGTGCTGCATAATTACTCATGGCTGAAGAAGTGTGGAGTACCCCTGCTCTGCGCGGGTTCGGACCGTGCGGTGCTAATTTCATTGCCCCCTCCCCACCACTCACACGGTAGCTGTTCTTAGCTTCAGGAGCCGGGGTGAAATAGCTCGGAGAAGTTCCTTAGCGCTGGGCGAAGTGTGCTGTGCCATGACGTTGCAGAGATCCTTTCTATTTAGTTGGCGAACAATAAACGTTTATTATCACCGCGGCAGATCATCAGACAAAGCTTCCCCCACCCGCCTCCCCCAGGCACGAGCGCTGCTGATAAGGGAACTGCTCCGGGTGACAGGCAGAGCCGCAGGCGCCATTCGGAAATAACTTCTTTTATCATTGTTATTTCCCCCCCCGGTTCGCCTTTTGCAAACCTTGGCAGGGCGGCGGCAGGTGTCAGGGCGGAGGTGCGCTGCCGCCGCCCCCGCCCGCCGCCGCGGAGCCGCCTGCCCGGCTCGGCGCCTCGCAGCCGCCGGGCTCCGCCGTTCGGGCACACGCGGGGAGCCGAGTGCGCTGAATTTGTACTTTGAAGCCTTTTTCGCCGTAGATTTTTATGGCGCTAGGAGGCCTGACAGAGGAGTGCCTTTGCTGAGATCGGAGCCTTTGCTATTTTTTTCTTTGATTTTTTTTTTTTTTTTTTCCTCTCCATCGCCTTCCTTTCCGCCCTCCCTCCTCTTGGTAGCACATCGAGTCAGTGTGAGTCAGGACTTGTAAAATGCATTTCCAAAGCCCAGATGAAAAGTCTCTCAGGCGTGTCTGCTGCTTTATCGGAGCTTTCCCAAGCCCACCTATGCAAACAGATTTGTAATATTTGTGTGCTTAACCGTGCATCTCTTTTACAGGAATCTGTTGCTGCGTATGACATCTCTTGCAAGCTCCCAGGGAGAATTGATGGAGCATACAGCTAGGGAATAGGATACCAGAGAAGCACAGAGGAAGAATCCAGGCAATCACCAGGTAAACTCAGACTTTGATTTATTTCCTTTCATCTCGCCTGCAAGCCCTTGCCCACTCCAGTAAGGGAGCAGGAGAGCAGAGGGACTGTACCGCGTGTGTATTAAATGCCTACTCCTCTCGTTCGCTTCCTCAGGATGGGAAGGTTCAGCGTCCACTGGATATGGGACAAGATCGCTTGGCAGCCCTTGTGGATTCTCCTTCTTCTAGAGGCGAATTATAGTTATGGATTTATTGTCCCGGTGCAGCACTTCCAGCAGCAGCAACAGCAACAGCAGCAGCAGCAGCTTTCTGACTCTCTTCGGTGACGGGTATTCTTGGGTGGATAATACGGATTACGTTGTTATTGCTTAAGAATACGCGTAGTCGAGGAGAGTACCGGCGGCGGGCAGGCAGGCAGGCAGCGCGACCGCCCCCAGCCCACCAGCTGGCTCCTCACCTCCTCTAGTTGCCAAGGTAGCACCTTTTCCATCTTTTCCTACGCTTTGCAATGTTTCATTCTGTGTCTCTGCCCGGGCGGGGGGAGCTCGAACGCCCTGTCTCTTGCGGAGGGGGTGCCCGGGGTGTGTGTGTGCGTGGGAGCAAGCCCAGGGCTGGGAGGGCCGCGGCAGGGCTGGCCAAGCTCCTCGGCAGAGGGTGGCCGGGGGAGCCACGGCCGCTGCGGGCTGCGCCTTCGCGGGCAGCGCTCTTTAGGCTGCGCCGTGGCCGGGGGAAGGCTCTCGCCCTGTCCGGACAGCTCCGGTTCCCCGGCTCTCGGTCGGCAGCCCCCAACCCGCTCCATCCGCGGCCCCTCGCCCCTTTCCGGCGTGGGGCGCGGATGGGAGAACCNGCGCCCGCAGCAGCCGAGTCGTGCGGGGCTGGGGGTCCTGCGGGCGGGCAGGTGCCGAGCACCCCGTGCCAGCGAGGCGAGGGACACCCCGCACGGCCGCAGAGCGCCCGACGCCCGGGGAAGCCCCTCTTCCCCGGCTGCCGAGGGGTTCGGCCATCTGGTGGGGCCGCTCCTGGGGAGCAGTTTGAGGCCGGCTGCTTTCCATGACGGCAATGCCCCTCTTGCTCTTTTTATCCTCACCCTGCAACCTGGTGAGGACAGGATTAAGAATCCACCTTCACACCAGGTCTGGCCCAGCAGAGTTTATCAGCTTCTGAGGCCCCAGATTGAGACACGTGCTTAGGGCCAGGGCTCAGGGTTTTATTCCCCTCTGCATCTCAGGAGGTGGTTTATTTGTGCCCTTTCCAAGAGCTCAGGACTCCCCAAATGCTACTTGCAGCTGGACAGGTGGGAGACACAACTAAGTGTTGATTCCCATAACTGGCCAAGGCATGCCCCATCGCTTTAATACAGAAAAAGTTTATCTGTCCTTCTCTCCAATCTCAGCAGCAGGGCACAGGATTTGGTTAAAACCCTGATCAGTCTTTCAGATGTCCTTAGGAAAATACAGGCACAGCATTCATAGTTCCAGTCTTTTTTCCCCTGCTCCTCTGTCCACAAGCCCGGCAGAGAAAAGGAGCAGGTTTTTTTCATGCCTATGTTTTGCCATCCAAGGCCTTTCCACATGCCCACTTGATCCCAGATCTTGTTGCCATGTAGTCACAACTGTGAGACCAGATTTCAGCCTTAAGTGAATTAGATCAGAAGCCATTTTAAAGCAAGACCAGGAGTCCTGTGATAGGACAGCCTTTTTGAATGCATCCTTCCCCAACCTCAGCTGTGATGGGGCTGGGAACGATTTTTAATGTGGACGAGCCAGTCGTGGGGTGATCGTTGAGAGTGTGAGGTGGGCTGATAGAGAATGTCTTTCTCTCTGTCTCTTGCTTAGAGATTGAAAGGCTGTCAATGTTCTGCTTAATAATTTCCAACAACTGTCAAAGCAATCTTAGTCTGTTGCCTTTAGTAGTGAGTGGAGTGCTCGTTGTAACACCGACGTGTGGATCTGTTATTCTTTAGACACATCTTTGATGCTAGCACTCTGATCCTTGTGTTTCTCTAATACCACTTGAAAGCAGATTTTTTTCCTTGTAGTTTAGTATGTTCAACAGCCTCAGAAATAATGTTAAATTATGCTTTAAAAATACATGATCAGCTGCTAAATCGTAGTCAGTTCAGCACTGTAACACAAACACATTCACAAGTGCTGCAGGAACAGCGATGGAAACACTATTCTAAAATCCAGGTTTGTATTACAAACCTTTCTCTGGTCAGAGCTTTTAGTTGACATTCTCCCTTGAGTCATGACTTAGAACGTTATTAAGAGTTCCTATGTCATCACATAAAGGGTGTGGATTTGTTTGCTCTTTGCTTGGTTGAGTACTTTCTGTAGTATGTATTGGACTGGTACCCATAAATACAAGCTTAGCAAATGGTTCTTTGTACTTGGTTTCTTCTGGTTGCTTTCTGTAAAGCATGGTGAGGTGGTTTTGCTGAATAATGCCTTAATGACAGGGCTGATGCATTTTTAATGCATGTACTCTTTGTCATTGTCAAAATTAACATTTTGATGATTGTAGATTTCTCTTTAAAATCTTTTGGGAATTGCTGTGCTATGTGGGTTAAAAGAGTGAAAGTGTAAGATCCAATTGGAGAAATACTGGATATGCTCACCAAAATGATTCTAGAATATTGTGTGAATGCTCAGTGTGGACTCTCGGATGATGTTTCCCAATAGCATGATCTCAGAGGGACTCTCCCCATTTATTAGCAGTTCCAGGGGTCTGTCACATATATATTGAAGGACAGAAGGGGCCATTTCTGAACGACAGACCTCTAAGTAGTGACTATTTGTACTGTGGGTCTGATCCTGGCAATGCACGTAGCTTCCACGGGACTGCTCAGGAAAGCCAGCTTGCTCATGTTAAATGCAAAATATTTAGGGCCAAATCCTACTATCCAATGCAATGGCAAAGTCTCAAATGATTTCACTGTGGAAAAGATTAGACCTCTGGTGAAAGGGATTTTTTACAATGCTACACTTCCTACTTTGCTTTAGAAATTGCAAATCCAGTGTGCTAAAGAAGTAACTCTAAAACCTCTCTGCCTCTAGTAGTCTAGTTTTGATATTTCATTAATGGCAAAAACTCCACTAAAAGTTTATAGTGGAACATAGCAAGAAATTACTTTATAAATAAGGTGGTTTAATTCTACTAGTATGAGCATTTCCTAGGACATTTTCGAATTAGGTTTGTGGCAGCACCAGTTTTGCATTAACAGCTATTTTGGTGAGGGCATATTTAATTAATTCAGAATGCTAAATTTCTGTTTTAAAATGGGATTTTAAATCTGCGTCCTGGTAGAAAACTAAATTAAAAAAACAGCCCAAAAATAATTACTTAAACTTAGCCTTGTCTTTAGAGGCCATAATCCTACGAAGATTTATATCTCTGGGTAATTTTCTCCACTGGAGTAGCCTCGAAGGCTGGTGCCATAGGTAAGTGTTTGTCACGCCAGGGCCCCCAGAGCAGCACAGACGGTCGATGGCAGAGCAGACGCCGGTGTGGCAGCGGCCCTGGTGCAGCGCAGGTGACACTGTGATACTGGCTGTGACACCGTGATAATGGCTGTCCCCCACCCTGCTCGGGCCTTCCCAGAGCGGGGAGCTGCCCAAAGGACTGTGTCCCTGATCACAATGGGCACATCATGCCCCATGGCCCGAGCAGGAGAGCAAAGAGTAGTTTCGGTTCCTACTGTCCTGTGCAGGCAGGGTCACAGCCCAGCCTGGGTCTGCCCATAGTGTGAAGCATTTCTCTTCTTAGCAGTACCCTAAATTAAGTGGTATTGGACTTCAAGACTGCCATTGGACTTCAGGTGCTCTTTCCAGAAATATTTAAAGCTACAGCCCTTACATATGTATATATCCCTGAATGGAATAAATATAGATATCTACACACAGGCACCCCTCTCTGAAGAAAGGCTAGAGCATGGTAGAAAAGCCCCATTCCCCCAGACCTGACAGAGACACAACACCCACTCACCTCAGCAGGGGCTGTGCTGTTGCAGTGCGTATTTATGACCTGTGTTATGATTCTTCTTGCTGCTGAAAATTTGCCCAAAATAAATGCTCACACTGTTGCATATGGATGTGCATGGTTATGCAGATGTTTTTACTTTCTGCATTTGAGACTACATATGATTTTGAGAGGAGTGTAAGTCTTCTTTCCATAACAAGTTATTGTCTTTCGTGTCGGTTTAGGTGGCTTCTAGTGTTCATAGGGTTTTCTTGAGGAAACTGAAAACAGTAATATCTATACATCCACACAGCTCTACACATACTTTGCAGCTGTAAGAATAAGCTAACTAGTCTGTTTCTCTGCCTTTTTACATCACACTAGCCTTAATGTACACAACTGGATTTTTATGCAGTTTTAAAAATAAATCTCCTCTTTATGTACACAAAAGGCTTTTTCTTCTCTTCCTTTTAATAGATTACTATTTTTCTGAAAAGCATCGCCCCCAGGTATTACCCATAGCTGTTATGACACCTCACCATTTAGTATTGTAAAGGTAAATCATAACACTCATTATTTAAGAGCCATAAATTTTTACCAGAATCATCATCTACCTCCTGAAAGCTTTAACGGTAGAAACATTTCCTGGGCTAACGCCCATGATGATTACATGCTTTTTATTGCTATCATTTAGTAACCAAATTGCTCAAAAATCAAAGCACTTGATTATCCCATACCTGTAATGCATAGAGCTATTTATAAATGTTGGCTCGATAATAACAATGACTCAAAAGAAATTTAAATGACAGGCCAAAAATAAGTAGTCTAAAAGTGAAAAAAGCCAGAATTCATAGTGGTAATGGAAAGAGTCTGACTGCAAAGGACAGAGAGGATCCTGAGGAAGGTAAAGAGAAGTGTCTGGGAGGGGATGGTAGAAGGTAGATGTGACCCAGCTTTTCAGAGTCAGAGGGCAGAGGAGAGGTGAGGCACCAGGGGCTGTAAGTGAGGAGACATCGCCGTGTGGCGCTGGAAGTATGCACCAGAAGGGCTGAAACCAGGGCTGGAACATTACACAAGTTGGGTAGTTTGCTTCCTGGAAAAACAGTGTCTAGTTATAAGCAGACAACAAAAAATTAGGTGAAATGTTCCAGAAACTGGAGTGGGTTGATTGATGGGAAAAATAAGAGCCTTGAATATATAGCTGAAAGGTGGTTTATATGTATTTTTATATATATACACACACACACATATATATATATATATATGTGTATTACTATATATACTTAGCCAAAATTACATAATAATGCCCATACAGATAAATGAACTGAGTATCCTGCTTTTGAAATCGTTTTCCTGCAGAAAACAGTGGGAATTTTCCATTGATTTCAGGGGGCTCAGAATTTCTCCCGTCTGCAGGAAAGCAGTGTAGCCTGGTGTGTGCAAATAGACCTAGAAGCTATGTACGGAGAAAATGCAGCATGGCTATCAAGAAACATTTCCTTCCAATGAACCCAATACCCCTCTAGCCAGTGGGGGTGATATAAAGCAACAGAGCAATCTCCAGGCAGGAAAGCCCTTGCCTGGGCGATGTAAAATTAACTTGGCCATGACACAACAAGCAGTAGTCACCCTAGGAGGGCTGGAGAGCCGTCTGGGGAGGCCTCCTCGCCTCTGACTGTTGCAGCACAGCTCCATGGAGCTGAAATGGCTCCGATAATTTTTGAACACTTTATTCCACTAGAAAGAGAGGGTTAGGCTCACAAGAGGTAACTTACACTTTCCAAACAATTCATGAGTATTTCAGATTAAGTAGCTCTTTTATCTGGTTTGGGGTTAGTTGTCACCACTGTTGTTCTGTACCAGCTCGTCTGAGTTGCACGCAGTGTACACCCCTTTCACATTATTGCATGAGGCATGAAATGTTGGGAAAATATAGCTGACTTTAATATTAACAATTGCTGATTCATAACCTTGTTTGTAATAATAGTGGTTCCCTTACTAAATCAGGACAATAACACAAAGAATGATCACAGGTCAAACCAGTCTTTTAAATCATTGGCAATCAAAAATAAAGTGATCAACATGGGGCTGGTCTTCTGTAATTGGAGAAAGAGGAACATTATGAACCAGAACAGTACAGCATGCAATTGTGCAGCCTGTTACCAAAAAAAGAACCATCTCACTGCATCTTACAGAGGCATTTACATGGATAATGTGGATTTCATATGACTGCTTTTAGATTATCTGATAGTAATAGCTGTGCAAATATTCCCATTCTCCTAACAAGACACTAATAAAAAATCAAATAAAAAAGTGTCACTAATTACTGCATTATTAAGGATTTATTTTATTTCTTTAATTTAGGTGGAAAATAGTAAGAGCAGGGAGGCTTGATGCGCTAATGCTTCCCACCATCTGGAAACTCTTCCTTTAACAATCATTCTTCAGGAGATAACTTACCTGTTACTCCAAGAAAATGCATTTCGTATTACCTCTTCATCAATTTGCCATGATCCATTCTTTTGTTTTACAGTTTATTGCTTGCTGTTTTACTGGAGCTACACTTATTACAGTCTTGATGCTCTGGTTGTTAAAAATGAACTCTATGGTAAAAACTGTTTCTTGTTCCCTTGCTTTCCTCCACTGCCTTGCTGTCTCCCTGTTTACAATACATGCAAAAGATTTGAGGGGGTGGAAGGGATTTTCTTTCTCAGCATGTTTTATTTTAGAAATGTCAGGATCATTTAATTTCCTATTTTTTTTTTCTGAAGGTCTTGAACTATAGAGGAGAGAAGAGTAAACTTTCTCAATCTCCAGCTTAAGAGGTGGTGATTTTTCCATTTTTAAGAGACCTTTTTCCCCATGTGTTTGCCAGGGCCTGAGTTATGCAGAACACAATAGCATAATTATTTTCAAGGTTTCAGTAAATCCTTTTTGTTTTGACTGCTCATTGTCCTTTGTTATGCTATGACATCATGTGGCTGTCCCATCTTGTGTCACACATGTGATAACATAAATCCATTTGCCTTCAGTCTATGAAGCAAGAGCCAAATCCATTCCCTTTTGCTCTCCTTGTTTAGATGCTTGTCATTTCTGTCTATATAAATTCTTATCTGCAAAGAAGGCAGGACCAGTCCAGACCCTTGGTTAGAGATGAACACAGACATGTTTAGTTTTCTTTTGCTGGAGCTGCAGTGAGGCAGTGCTGCTCACTCTCTCCAGCCTCCCTGGTAGAGAGGGAGGAAAAACTCCTGCGAGGGAAAGGATGCTGAATGGGAGTGATGAGAAATCCAAGGAAAACAAATCAAATGAATAACCTCCCCTCTACAATACCGAGCTAGAGTTTTCAGGTTTTATTTTTTACCAAATGCAACTCTATTTTAAGTATTCCACATTTCTTGGATGCAAAACTTAAACGTGTGCCCTGTAGAGAGGCTCAGAATAATAGCTCTGCTTTCTCTAATAAAATCTCTCTTCTGAGATTAACTCTGGAGCTAGCAGTGAGGTCAGTGTTTCATTTCATATAAGTCAGCTCATGCTGACAAGGGTCTGGCCTTCTTAGTGATGGGCCGTTTGCTGCTCAGAAGTGTGAGGAATGGCTTTCTGAAATATCGATAGCTCGCCTTCACTGGAGTTCATGATCAAATTTAACTGGCAAGTATCAATGTGCTACAGCCAGACTGCAGGGCTGAGGGGCTCAGGCTTGGGCCAGCCGCTAAGGTCTGCTTCCTAAATCAGAGGCTAACTCTTCCATTAGTGTAAATCAGTGGTTTATAACGATGTCAAATGAGATTTGTGTCAGAGTAGCCCAGACTACAGCCTGGTCTTGGGATTTGAAAAGGAATAGAAAATTTAGGCTGCAACCATTAGAATTCTGTTTTCGTTTGGTTTTGTTGTGCGTATTTGTAAATGTGCCTATACACACATGAACACACATGCATTTTTTTCCCATGGACTTGTGGTCTTGTGGCTGCCATTTAACATGGACCTAAGAACACAGAATCTTCCTCCTGGTGTGGTTTGATTGACATGTGCAGAGATCTCACTTAAAGGTTCTGGGATCCCGCTTTTCATCCATAAAAAGAAAGCAGGCAAGCTTCATCCCTGGCTAAACCCTTTGCACAATATACATCAATAATGAGGCAGCATCTATTTATACATTGCTCACTGGAAATGACTGAATTCAGACAGAAGCTGGTGAGGCAGCCTGAGCTCCGCCAGCCTCCATGGAGTCTATTGTTAGTACCCAGGATGACTCCTCAGGCAAATGGAGAAGAGAGGCACGATTTGGAGCCTACCATGCCACGGCAGGAATACCAGCTTCCACACTTGGCAGGTGGTGTCTCCTCTCAGAAAATGCCTTCACTGGCTCTGCCAGAACCCGGCAGGCATGGAGGAGGAATGCAGGAGAAATGGTCACAAGAGTGCAGCCCTGTTGCTGCTCCCCAGGAAGTGGAATGCCGACTTGGGTTTACCCACAGGGTGAGAGCTCCCTGCCTTTCTTCATGAGAAAAGGACACGTCCAAGAGGGAGTGGGAAAAGAAGGCAGTTCTACCTTCATACACACTGATGCCATCTTGTCATATTGTTGCAGAAGGTTTTCAGCAATATTTCTTTACCTCGGAAAAGAAAGATGCAGCACAAAAGCTCCATTCAGCGTTATGGCATTGGTTAGGTATGTCAGTGTGCCGACTGTCCACCAACACGCGTCTGTGATGATGAAAACCTGCTTGTCTGTGAGATATTTATCATAAATAAGGTACTCAGAACCCCTTAGCAAAGCACAATCCAGACAGTGCTTTTGCTCCATATCCTTCTTCACTCCTGCTTTCCTCTGTGGCTCTTGTGTACTTTGCCCATATGCTCTAAAGCTATTTTGTTTTCAGTTTTATGTATGTTTTATGTAAATTAGAAGAATCAAGCTCCTCTGCTTGCTAAATTATAAATTGAGTGGAAATTGGCCGACTCTCTTTAGACTCTGTAAGTTATACAAGATGTAAGTAATCAAGCTCAGCAGGCTGGGCTGGGGAGGGAAAACACGTCAATAGCGTGGGCCACGTGAGCTGTGTCCACGTGTCTCCCTGCACTGCTGCTTGCCTTTGCAGCCTCAAATATCTCTTTGCTCTAAAGTGCCAATCTGAATCCTTTTAGACCATTCTCCAAGATGCAGGTTTATTGCCTCCTTTGGTAGTTTGCTCGGTATATTCAGTACGCCTTCTATAAATGAACTGCTCTTAAATGCCTGTTTCCACTCTCTTGCTTTAGGATCAGAGTAGATTCAGACTGCCTCCTCTGGGAGCACTGATTCATTTTCCTTCCCTTCTTCCCCTGTAAGTTAAAATGCCTGTTGATTTTAGTGTCTGTCTCCTTGGCTTACTCCCTGCTTTGGCTCTATTTCTCCTACCCCACACTGCTTTTTATATGCCTGAATCTTGCCCTGGGTTATTTTTCCTTAGTAGCCCACTGCAACCTCACAGTTGTGGACTGTGGTGCAAGAGCAGGAGCCTGGCAGTGGCTGGCAGCCTGTGAAACACTGCCAGGAGAGCAGGGAAGTCGGTTGGTGTCTTGGGTCTTGAAGAGATGGTGGAGAATCTGCTGCAGGGCAAAAAAGATAGTCTCACTGTAGCCTGTTAGGGCACCAGTTAGACCAAGTTTTAGAAAAGGGGGCCTAAAATCAGACACCTAGGCCTATCTTTACACAGCCAGGTGGGACCAGTGTTACTATAAGCAGATATGGGCATGGTGCTGCTCTGGTCTGAAGACAGGGTCTTCTTAAAACTGTCCATGTTCAGATGCTTGTGACACACCAAACTGCCTCTAAGAGATGAGACTGATCGCAGCCTCAGCACAGACAGGCTTCGGCTGCACCAGCATCCAAATGCTGCCAGAGTGACCAAGAGCAGCCTTGTGCTGTGGGCAGCAGCCCATCCACCCCAGAACCGCCAAGCTGCATCGGGCAGAGCTCGGGACAGCTCTGCTCTCCATCTTTTAGCTCCATGCCAGGCAGAGAACAGAGAAAAACATTTTCAGAGAGGCGGTGTAGTGCAGTTCTTATCGACTGACCAACAGTTTAAAGCCAGCATCGTGGAGATTGAGTCCCATTGCCATGGAAAATCCAGGTCAGAAATTTTTTGCTGGTGGGGGGGAACTGTGGGCATTGGGTGGGCTCTGCTGTCATGGCCCTGGGCACAGCCCTTTAGCAGGCAGCCTGTTCCCAGGTGCTGCACAGCCCTGTGTGCTCTGCTGACTGGCGCAGTTGGAGCATGTGCTCAACAAAAGGTATCCCAACTGAGCAGTCAGATGGCCTTCAGGAGTCTCAGGCTAGGACTCACAGGGCACAAAGGGGACCCTCTCTGCTCAGGCTCTGCCCTGCAGTTATTGGAGTTTGGTCTGTCTTTCACTGAGTTCATAAAATACATGCTTTTTTATTTTTTAATTTATTAAATACTTTAATTCAGTGATATACCTGCAGAATGTGGTTTATTATGTGCAGTCAAATGTTTACTGAGGATGATAAAATATATTCAACCTGCCTTTTTAGAGCTGCTTCTTTTAATTCAAAGGGAAGGCATAACCTTTTGTTTCCTGGTGTGATTTTACTGAACCTCTGCCTATTTTATTTATTAGGCCACATATAAATTTATTACCACTTGTGTTTCCAAATAAAAAACTCATAGGTTGGTAAGTAGTCTATAAGTTGAGCTGCTATTCCTTGAAACTCATAAAAGGATAATTTTGATCCATGGAATCGCTAATTAAAGCTGCTTTTCAATACACAAAAATTAAGTTAACAGTAATTAATGTAGCCAGCCTGGAACCATAGGAAACTACTGCCAGCAAGTGTCTTTTGGTGCACTCAAGAGGATGCAGTTTGATTGTTGGCACCAACAGACAGGTTGGGAATTGTAAACATGGTAATTAGCAGTAAGTTTCTGGATCTCAACTTGCCAGACTGGCAGTCTGATTCTTGGAGTAGTTGTCACATGGGAGGAGGAAAAACAAAGTAAGGGAATTAGAGCAACCGTGCATTGCTCCGCCAACATATGCCACTGGACCAATGTTTTTCTTGGCAAAGATCTCTGACAAGGCACTTAAAAGCAGCATTGCAGCGCTACTGCAAACTGTGACCCTCACTGCAGGCAGCAACCAAGCAACTATCTCTGGTTCTTCTGTTTAAACTATGAGTGTTGCTCCATGGTAAGGAATTTCAGAGTCTGAGATCCTTCCAGTCCACCTCTGTGGTAGAGAACAGTGTTGATAAGGTTATCAACAATAATGGGATTAAAAGAGTTAAAATCCAGCTTTTGTGGTAATCCCAGAGTATTCTATTGTTGAGCTATCAAAGATTAAGGTTATAGTAACCTTATTAACCCTTGGTGTAGTGTAAATAAAAGGAAATGTCAAACTTAATTCCACCATGAAATTAAATCTTCACTTCTCTAAATGATGATTCAAGCAGAGCTTACTGCAGCCAATGTGGTTTATGAAAATGCGTAACCCATGTGAATTTAAGAAATCCAATCTGAGAGACCAAGAGAAAGGGGTGATAAAATATGGCACTAGTTTTGTTTAAAAAAAAAAAAAAGTATTCATTCATCTTGTATGTCTGCAGAAACTATACCTGGAGCCATAAAAGTATGCAAAGGATTAGGAAGGGACCGAATGCTCAAGGTGTATATCCCTGTGAAGCAGAGAATGCAGCTGCCAGCCCACAGCAGAACAGTCATCCCTGTGCCAAAAAGCAGCCACGGCATTTCTGGTGGTAACCCCATCCCTGTCCCCTGCTTGCAGGACACTGTGTGGCCTTGTTAGCTCTGCCCCAGTAGCAGGGACCGGGTGCCCTGACACAAGAGCTTAACTGGGCATTGATCCGCTTGTGCTTTCAGTGCCAGAGACCAAAAAATGTCAGAAATGACATGGTTGCTGAACCTTCTGCAAACAGTAAGCCTTCTCAGGTGCTGGTGTGAAGGGCACAGGTTTTCCTGGCTAAGGTGATTTCCAGAGGGGTGGGAGCTACCTCTTTTGGCAGTGGATGGTTTCCTCCTCACCTGTGCTGGCCACAGCCCCTGCTCACCCTGCCCATAGAGGTTGAATCTATAAGTAGGTCTGAAACTGCCTCTGGGACTAACTACCTGAAGAGAAGGAAAGACAGATAGAATGAACTTTGTTTGGAAGTCAAGGGGATCTGGTCCAGGTAAATCTGTGTTTTTTTGTGGGTAGTGGGTGGGGAATTACAGTAAGTAGAAGTGGGCTGAGTACCCTTTGTTATGCTTCTTTGATTTAGAGGAGAAATAAAGTAGTGGTAAAATGGGGTGATTCAGAATGATTCTGCATATTAAATATCTCAATCACTCACTCCAAGTCTAGGAGAGGGGTAGTTAAATATCAAGGAGCTGCCTATACCAGGACCTGAGCGCTCTGGAGGGCAAGAGGCATTGCCAGAGAAAAAGAGATGGTTTTAGTGAGGCTGTTACCAGGGATTCATCACTTCAGCAAAACCCATCTGCCCCACAGTCTCTGCAAGTCCTGGAAACTACTGGTTTTGTGGACTGATAGAGATGGACAGAGGGCATGTTCTGTCTCTTCATAGTGTTTACTCTAGTTTTGATAAACTCTGATAAAGTTGCATAATGAAACTCAGGCTCATAGAAGAACTCATTTTAAGATTTTTTTTTTTATTCCTTCACTCATTGAATCATGCTCTTCTCTGGTGTGAATCGTCACAGCTCCAGAGCGTGCACCGGTTCAGATGTGCCCGCTGGGTCCTGGGCTGTCTCCATCCCCTCTACTGCTGCAATTGCTACCACAAACACAAATTGGCTCGCTCTGGCTCTTCTTGTCTTTCTGCAGTGTAGGAATAGATAATGGGCCCATGGGGTTGTTTAGAAATATTGCTGGTTTCCAGTGCTAGCATAATGGTCCCTTCTAGGCAGTATCCCTTTCCTGGACTATTTCCCAGTAAAATAGTAAATGGCAACTGCAGAGCAGTAAAGGCAATGGTGTATTTGTTTGACTGACATTTCAGAGCCTGCAGAGCAAATGCAATTAGAATCCACAGTGTGCTGCAGTTTCCTTTCTTCATTTCCCTACCTTGGAAGAACTACTGTTAGGATCAGCTTAAGTCAGGTCCCTGCTACCTTAGAGTGGTGGAGATGCTCCAGGGGATGGAAGGCAGCGTGTGCCCAAGCCTGTGTGAGCACCCTTTGCCTTGGGAGCAGCCAGCACCGCAGAGGGCTCAGCTGGGACGGAGCTGCTGCCACGCCCCTGCTGGCCCTGCGGCCCCAGGCAACAGTGATTTTGTTAGTAGGTGAGCACTTCCCCTGGACTCAGTAGAGCTAACGCCAGGGTGGCTCTGTGGCACTAAGACCCGCACTTTTCACTAGGGAGAAATCTCTGTCCTTGCCCATGGATCTGTGCTGGGCAAAGCAACACAGGGTTTGGGCTACCCTGGCTTTCACCACGGGCAACCGATGCTTTCTTTGGAATACTGCGGGATCGACAGTTGACGTGCTTTGAGCACTTTGACACAGACTTGGCAGCAGAAAGAAATGTGAAAAAAATGGTGGTAATCATTCAGATTTGCCTGAAGGAGTTAATTGAAAACAAATTGCTACTAAAAGCCACAGCCGTGGTTAATTGTGGTGAAGCACTGTGGGCCACTCACCTGTAGGAAAAGGCTGCTAGAGGATAAATATGGGTCAAAATTGTTTCTGCTCTGGTGGGGAAAGAGGGTCTTAGCCATATAATTTGGTTTGTAGGGTTATTCTGTAGCTCCTAGATTCTGACATGAAAATCCAAGCCTGCAAAGCAATGCTTTAATGGCTGGAAATAATGCAGCCAGTGATGGCAGGAGCAGCTGTGGCTTGCCTTAGTGGCAGGGGGATGGCCAGGTGTGTGGCATCCCTTCTGCCACGGACAGGTCTGAGCTGACCCCCACAGGAGAGGCACAGGCAGCTGCCACATCCCCTCTCAGCAGGATGGAGTCTGCAATGTGCACAGAGCCACCACCCTGGAGCCTGCTCCAACTGTGAGTTTTACCTTTCATTTGGAACACTGCTGCCATGCATTGTTTTATTTGTTAGCAAATGTAAACATTGCAATGTCTGCTGTTTCCTGGTGCTTCTTGGATGTCTGGACTCAGGCAGATGCCAATGCCTGTGTGCACTGGTGAAGTGTTTTGCGGTGGGCCCTCTGGGCACAGGGTCAGGGGAAGCCAGGACGTGGGGTGGCATGGATCTGCTGCCTGGGGGTGACAGGAGGGGGTCTGCCCTTGCTGGGAAGTAGCTCCCCAGGACAAAACCTCTTTGTCTCTCAGAGAAGCTCTTTCCAAAATGCTATTGCAAGGATTCAGGAGATAAAAACAATGACGAAAAAGATTATCCAATTTTTACTAAATTGCACTTCTCCTAGATATTTTGATTCAGAGTTCCTGCAGAGTAAAAAACAAATACTGCAGCTTCCTGCATCTGGTGGCAAATTCTATACCTCTTTCCATAGCATCTTTCAGGACAGATCCTTGCTTCAGGCTCTTGCATCTTTGCTTTGTGCTCAGGGAACTAAGCATAGGTGCCTGCTACCACCTGTGCTTCTCTGTTTGCTCCCTGTGCTGAGGTGCAAGTGGGGGAAAGACAGGACAAAATGAAAAAATGGGAGCCAAAGTTTCTTAAAGCAGACTAAATGTAGGGCAACCCTGCTGAGTTTGTGATGTTACATGAGCACTGGTTGAAACTGCTCTGAGGATTGGGCCGCCCAATTGGAGCCTCAATTGCAGCATTTCAAAAAAGACATTAAAGCATATGTACGTGGCACAAATATTAGGATATGAATACCCCCATCTAATCTGAGATGTGGGAAGAGCCATCACCTGGCTCTCTTTGGAAGAGAGAGATCTGTGATCCTTTGATAGTTCAACATACCCTTATATAGAAAACCCAAACATGCTGATTTGACTTATTATTATTATTGTCAGCTTTTGGGAAGTTTGGTATTTTAGCCATTTATCTTCTTTTACAACAAAATACCCAAGTGCTGTCCATGCAGAAAAGCTTGTTCCCAAACAGTGAGACTGGTGTGACAGTGTTAGGGGCATGCAATCATGCTCCCCTCTGTGGGAGTCTTGCCTGCACAAGAGCTGCAGGCTGTCAGGCATTCCCCAGCAGAATGGCAGCTCTGCTGCACCATTCTCTGACATTCTCTGCTCAGGGTAGATGAGCAATTGCTCTTGTTTTTAACATGTCGGATCATGACTTGCTCTTCCACTTGGCGTTGGGGTTGAAAAGTACTGTCAAAATGAAAATATAGGAGGCTGACTGAGAAATCAGTGAGTATGCTACCTGGATGCTCCAAATTTGGAGAACATGATTGATAAGGGATATAAAATAGGTGACTCTTCTTTCAAGCCAAAAGATACTCTGTTAATATGATGCAATTTGAACATGTTTGTTTTAAGAACACAGCTGTGTTTTACAGTCAGGTGTGCACCTGTCTGTGCAGGCACATGTGAACGGAATAACTGCAGTGTGCCAGCGCTGCCTGGAGTTAGGTGCTGCAGTAAGCTGGCAATATGAAATGTTCTGTCAGTTCCCCAGGGTCAAGCACAGTACCTTTACAGTGTGGAAGTCTGAGTGGTGCTGGGTGAGAATGTTTTCCCCCACATAAATGTGCAGGTGGTAAATTTAATTTTGCAATCCCCTTATTTTCCTTTATTTCCTTTTATTTCTTTAAGCTGAAGGGGAAAAAAGGGGGAAAAATGGGTCTCCCATGGAAGGAAAAGTTGCTGGCAGGACAGCAGCTCTATGCATGCTGCTAAAGGTTAATGGATACAAGGAGCTGCTGAGCACAAGGTGTGTGTGGTGGGTGGAAGGGGTTCACTGTGGGCCAGATGGGGTCACCTAGGGTCAGGACATTTGGGAACTCAGGGAGCTTCAGCGGTCAGGGTGGTGGATTATTGTCACGAACAGATACAACCTAATCCCCCAGAAAAAAAACAGATAACCACATGCTCAAGGACGACGCCATGGCCCCTGGGCTTGTCCCCATCTCGGGGTGTGCGGCTCAGTGTGGGCACTGCTCTGCCTTCGTGTGGCACGAGGGGTGCCTGGGGACAGCAGTGCTCCGGCGCTCCTGCTCGGTGCTGGGGAGGGAGGCCCGTGCAGGGCCGGCCTGCGTGCGCAGGGATGCGGCGCGGCAGCAGCGCGGCTCCGGGAGGCTGCGCACGGCTCCTCCCTGCCCGGCCCGAAGGACGGGGCTCCAGGGCATCAGCAGGACCCCCGGGCTCTCGACCTTGGATGTTCTCTTGCATATGACTAAAGCACAGTGTGCTGTAAGAGGGTTTCCATGGAAGGAAACTGAGGAAGCCAGGAAATTATTTTCTATGGTGGATATTTATACTTATGTTATTTACACTAATACAATCTCAAAAGTTTAGTGATTTCCCCCCCCAGAAATTTAGCACTACCTTTAGAATATGAGAGGAGGAACTCACTGGAAATCATAAAAGAGAGGAGTCTTGGTTAAAGAAACTGCAGCTAAGAACCTCTCTCTTTAGGAACTTCCAATCTTTCTACACACGGATTCCAAACAGCTGCTCTAAAGCTCTGTAAGACTGAGTATGATTTCCAGAGGATATATCCATACAATGATTTAAGCCTGATATTCACAAGACAAAAGCTTTTGTTGCATTAAATAAATCCCTGCAGTTCTCTGGGTTTACTTGCTGCTCAGTGAAAAGCTGGGACAGCAGATTGCCAAGTGGGTGAAGAAATGAAGAGGGACTTGGTCTGATGAACTGAGGAGTCACAATCCAGTACTGTAACCCATGCTGCACCCTCCCTGCCCAGCACTGTTCTTCCAGGCAGGATTCAAACCTCTGATTCCTCAGTTTTCCTGCCCAATTACATGAAATGAGATCAGGAAAAAAAATGTTTACTACAGCATGTTCTAGTTTTCGGATCCAAACAGATTGCTGTACATTGGGTGTGAAACTCCCTAATGTTTTAGAAATTATGCTAGAACAGCTCTGACTGACAGCTCTGAGCAGAGCACTTTCTGAGGTTATGTAAATGCCTAAAAAGAAATCTAACCCCAAATCTTAATTGTGTAGCAGATTTGAGGCCTGTGAATTCTAGGCACTGCCAGATTTTAAAGCCCTGCTGCTGCCTTACATAAATACTCATAAATACTTACAGTAAATATCCTAAAAAGATCTTTGGTTTCCCAAGTGAGCTAGAAGAAGGCATTGCAGGGCTGCCCCATCTCTATTGGTCACAGGGAACATGCAGTTCTGCCCAGAGTTGCTTCAGCAAGAGTCGGGAACCTGCCCCTCTTCAGGTCCAGCTAGAACTGCACGTACCAGGGATCACTCCCAGGCAGAGGAAGGAAGTTATTTTCATTTATGATGCCCGGTAACAGGGCAAAGAGACTTTTCCTTCTGTGTCTGTGCTCTAGCATGACGCAGAGACAATTTTAAGACATGTTTATAAATTCCACCCAGGTGTTGCAGCCCTTGCTATGAATCTCAAAAGTGTATTCAAGATTTATTAGTATTGGGCTGCTTCTGACACAAGGGATGTGGGGAACAAAGAGCAGCAGCTTCTGTGCTATAAGGAAGCACAGAAAAACCTGTCAGTACACTTGTAATTTCATGCTTCTAAATGTAGTTATCCAAATGCCATTGTACTTGGAACTATTCTGTGTGCATTAAATCTGAGGTGCAGAACTCTATCTCATATTTAAAATGTGGTAGTAGCATTATAGTCTCTCTAATGTTTTTGTGAGAACTCTTGTTAGTTCTTATTTCTTTGTCCTTTGTGTGACTTAAGGCAGAAAAACAGCAGTTTACTGCGTTTTAAAAAATTCAGAAAGATGTGCTTAAGTTAATAGAAGTCTTTATTTTCAGGGTTTGAATAGTTATGTAAAAACAAGGGGATTGAATAATGGCAAAGTTGATGTGACAGAGCTCACTAAATAACGGTTGTGATTAATTTTGTAGAATTGTTCATAAATAACCAGCAAAATGTTTTTCGTATACGGCAACTTCTAGAACGAGCTGACTCATTATTGCATGTGAGGAGTGGTACCTTGAGTTGTGTTCCAATGCCTACTAAAAATTGCAATTGATTTATTTTTTTTGAGGGATTGAACCAGGGTCCTAAAGGACCTGTGACATTTTTCAAACAAAATACCTGTTTTTTCCTTACTTCTTTGCTGCTTATCCCAGGCTAGGTAAGAAATCAGCACTAAATTACAGCATTACCCACTTCTCCCCTCCTGAAGGGAGCAGAGGAGAGAGACAGAACACCTGAGCAAAGGGGAAAGATAGAAGAGGAACAGGGCAGGAAGGAATGACTGGAAGTAGCAGACAAAGAAGAATTGGGGGGAAAAGCAGAAAGGAAAGAGAAGCAAAAGGAGACAAAAGAATGAAAAGTAGGAGAGCGCAGGGGCTCATGTGCCTATAGCTGCCCTAATGAGCTGTTGCTGGTCACAGGCACTTTCTGATGTTCATCCACATTCAGCTGGCCTGAGGTCTACAAGGAACATGAGTAAGCACCAGTTGCCAGCTAAATCTCAGCAGGTTTACTGTTTACCAAACCATGACAAAAGATGAAGTAATGTCCTATCTGGCCACACACTGGGCTGCAGCTCCTCTTTTTATTTTACTTTTTTTTTCCTGAGAGGAGAGCTAGCTGATATTTCTTGCTACTGTCAAAAAGAAAAAATAAACATCAATGATTGTGATTTAGAGGAGCTAAGTATTTAAAATAAAATATACATTCATATAAAGTGATTTCGTATAAGGATTCAGTGATAACCAGACGTCCAAAATCAATGCATTCCTTATCAAAGTCCAAAGATTATTTTGCATGGTGTTTATACACTATCTCTGCTCTCATTGCACCCTCTTACAATTACAGATGGGGACAATGAAAACACGTGTTCCATGCAATTACTTGCTGCTGCCTTATAAAAAGCCAGAGCCCAATAAACTTCAATGTGGAGTAAACTAATAGTGTCCTTGTGAAAGAGCAACCTGAGGAGTTTTGTCCTACTACTGATAGTAAAAGTAGACCTGTCAATGAGCTTCAGCCTTCATAAAAAGCTAGGTTAAGATAAGATTTGAAAGAGATTGGCTTGGCATTTCCAACCAGCTGAGAACAAATTCTGGACTTGGGTTGGCAAGAATTAAGAGAATACCTTCTGTAAATAGTTATTTTGTGTTTTGGAGAGACCAGTGCACTTGTCCTCTGGTAATCAGAAACATCGCCTACCCTCACACGAAGAGTAGAGATCTGATATATGCTCTGATCACAATTTGTGCTTTGGTTACCTCATCATCAATGCAATTTTAAAATCATGTTCAAGAGGAAGTCCACGCGTTGCTCACTGAGCAGGAATTACCCGTCGGGTCTGAGCAGGCAGAGTTCATGTTCTAGACACAGTGCTTGGTACAAACCAAAGAATAAAAGGAATATTCCAGGAAAGCCATAAAGAGAGATGTTGCAGTAACTGTTTCTGGGATATTAAAAATACTGGTGTACTCCCAAGTTGCTGCATGAGCCTGACTGCAGTGTCTGGCTCGGGGTGGCTCTGTGGATGGCACTTTCACAGATATCAGCAATGCAGAGTAGTTCCAAGCAGGTCCTGAAACTTCGACATGTGATGAGGCCAGGAGGTATTTTGGTGCAGTGATAATGATTTATTTAATGCAACTAATGTATGTAAAGATGCATCTGAGACAGTGTGAGGTCTGCCAAGAGAACTTTCTTGGATACCACAGTGATCAATCCAGGCTGAAGGTTGAAGGCTTGAGTACAGGTCTGTGGGATCAAGCTACTGATTTTTAGTGGGTTTGAGCTGTTCTTAAATAAACTTTCATTATTTAGGGTGGCACCACTAAGTCTACTTCTTACTGAGCAATAGGAAGACAGAAAGAGCATCTACAACATAATAGTTTCACACAAATTGATTTAATGTCTGGGATAACAGGAAGCTTACAGAACTTGGATGAGGGATGAAGGAAGTGGGCAGAAAGAGGTGGAAACAGAGGAATAAAGCCCAGCTGGCTGCTGGCTGCAGACAAAGGAGGAATGTGTCTTCTCTGTTTTCTTCTGTCAGCTGAAGCACACCATGTTGCACACAGGAGTAGGGAACGCTTGTGGCACACCTATGAAGCCATTCTTGATTTTTTGACCTGTTTAGTGACAGGTGAACAGTCCCTGGGTGAAGTGGGTGTGCTGCCTTTTACACCCTTTCAATGTCTCACTCCACAACTGGGACCCACCACAGGGTCCTTCAGGCTGTGGTTTACCGAATGGTCTGCTAAGGGACTTAATTATGGTCTCAAATTCCCAGAGGTTTTTTCTAGTCTGTCTAAAATATTTATGCCTGCCACAACTCAGACCTGTTTATGTCTCTTTTTTTGCCTGCTGGGTAAAAAGTAGTTTGGCTTTTACAATGTGTCTGTATACAGGGTTTTAGTAGCTTGGATTGCTTTTATATGTTTATAATGAAAGTAACAGCCCTTTAAAAATTGGATTATTGATCACGGGAAGACAGTGGATATTTTTAGTCTTAGAAACAAGACTACAAATAAATCAAATTATATGAAGTATTTTATTTAAAGGCATTTAATTTTATTAAAACCTCTACATCTAGTGTTTTCATAAATGGAATAATTTTGTTTCTTCCTAAGAGGGTTCAGAGGAAACCATGGTAGGAGTTAGTCCTTCTCACTTAGTAATGTGCTCTGATGTCAATAAGTCAAAGTTAGACTCTTCCCAAATTGCAAAAAAACCCCTGAAAGATTCATAAGTAAGGATTTGAATGGCTGTAAAATTCCTATTTCAGCTGATAAATTATCCACAGGAGTTGTGATCTTTTTGCACAGATGCACATGATGCACTGAAAAATGCACTGAAAATGTAGGATACCATCATCACACACACCCATACGTACACCCATGCATACGTATGATGTGTAGTTGAGCATGTGTGTAAGTGTGTGTGTGTGTATTTCTAAACCTACATACACCTACATGCATCTTGCACTGTCATGAAGCACCAAAGGCTGCTTTTGGCCCCGCAGTCTGTGCCACTTCTGTGGATGTCCTGTCCCACCAGTGCCTGTCGCAGTCTCTCCAACTGTCCTGCTTGGAATGCTGCTCTTCCTACCCTAATGATGATGAACTGCAACACAAACACCCTCCCTGTCCTTGTTATGACCATGTGTCTGAATTTGGGGGCTTGCTTGCGTGTTCCAGATGTTTGCTCTGCTGGATTTGACCACAGGAATGTGAGGCCAGTGGGCTGAGCCTCATGAAGCAGAGAAGAGCAGCATTTAGCCTGGAGTTTGCATGTTCCATCATTTCCAGGGGCAAGGCAGAAAACTGGTTTCTCCCTGGGAGAAGTCAACCAAAGAGGAACTGTGCGTTCAAGGAGGTGGGACTGCATGAATGCTAATGGTCTTTGTCATTAATCAGATCTCTTCAAGCTGGCTGAGGAGCTGACAGGATCTGTCGATTAAATCTCATGCCTTCGAAAGACAGGGACAAAATCACCACTGTAACATTTTGGCAAAGCAAAACGTTTTTGTTTGCTGGCAAGGTTTTAACTCACGTGCAGCCATGCTGCCCTCTTAGGATGTCAAAGAAAGAGGCTTTGCAAGTGAAATGCTGCCTGCCTCACCAGCCCATCTTACCCCAGTGATGAAGTGCTCCTGCACCAGAAGTCACCTTCTGTGCTCAGCTGAGCTTAACAGGAATCATGCTCTCTGGCTGTGCTGTTAAGTGGCTCAGAAGACGTTACAGGTGCAGAGCTGTGCTGCTGTATTTCAAGTGATCATAAAAACTCACTGGGTAAATTGGAAAAGTGTGGCTTTTCATTGTAGCAAGTTTGGACTAGATAAGCAACTCCATCATTGTGCTAAGGCAGCAGACGCAGTCAGTGTTTGGAGGAAATGGCTCATGACCTGATGATGTTTTCCAAGAGATTCATTTTTTCATTGTGGAAAAAAGATGCTGGCAGCTCCTCGTGTCAGAGTAACACTGGTGGGACAGGTAAGGGAAGCAGAAGGATCTGATAGTGGGAGAGAATGAACAGAAAGGCACAGTGCAAGCAGGAAACCCCTTTGCCATGCTTCAGGATTACTCTTGTGCTCAAAGATGTGTGACAAAAAGCAATAGCTTCAGGAAAAGCCCTTTTTTGAAGACCAGCAGAGCATGCCAGGAGGTTCTGCAGCCAAAGTGAGGAACAAAGCCATAATCTGATGGGGTTGGGCTGCAGGGGTCAGATTGAAGATCTGGATCACCCTGAGAGTTGGGTCCGATGGACCCCCAGAACCAGGGAAGGCCCTCAGGCCCTCTGCCCACATGGGGATCCACAACCAGCTGGGATAGGGTACTGTTGGATGCTGGGATGGACACTTGCCACACAAGCATCACATCAAAGCTGATCCTTAGCCAAGCAATCATAGATGGGTTGTTTATTAGAGTGTTTCAGTCCCTGAGCAGCTAGCCCCGGGAATATGTGGTGCCCTGAGTGTGAGCCATGACCTGTGTAGGGCCCAGGGCAGAGGGCCAGGATGCTCCCCAGGGACTAGACCCTGAGGAAGGGCAGCTGTGAGTCTTGGCAAAAGCCAAGCTGGTCTTGCATAAATGCTCTTGTGGTTCAGGCTGGCCAAGTTAAGCATGTCCCTTACTCTGGCTTTGTCACAACTTTGACAGAAGTCCCAGGTGTGGGTCAGAGCTGGCTCCTGACTGCCCCTGTACAGGGCACTTGCTGGGACAGGAAGAGCCTTGCACTGTCAGGGCTTGGCCATCACGCTCCCACTTAGGTGACTCACTGAGGAGCCCCTTGGGCAGCAGGTGGACACAGCCTCTGTTCCCTGCTGGCCTGCTCCATGCAGAGAGCTGTGCTGGGCAGCCATGCTGGGGCCATGGCTGCTGCCTGGGAGGAGGAAAGAGAGGTCAGAGGGGGGAAGGGTGTGGACTGGGAGAAGGGAGCAGGTGATAAACCAGCTCCTCGGGACAGAGGCTGAGGTTGATACGCTGCTGTGGTGAGCTGCAAGTCCTAACATGACTTGCCGCATGCTAGGGGTAGGTCATCCTTCCTTTGACTCAAGAGGGTGTTGGGGGGTGTGTTTGCTAGGCCCAGAAATCAGTCACTGCTGCAGTGGATCTTTACATGGTCAGTCGTGGCATGTTCTGCTGCCGTATGGTCTACAATTTTTATTTTATTATTTACATGAACTCAGGCTCTTGCTGTCTTGGTGGAATTTCACCTAAGTAAGCACTGGGACAATTTACCTTTATTCAAATCATAAGCACAAGCACCTTTGACATAATTAATTTTTTGCTGCATTACTTTGTATAGGACTTTTTCAAAGAAGTTAATACAGCTGGCAGCACAACTCCATTGAATCTCAGCAGAACACCTCTCTCATTCCTGAGGTCCCTTTCATAACCAGTTATATTAGCACCATTCGTTAGCATCCTGCTTTTCTCTTTAGTATTATCATGCAATGTGCTTTCTTTTGTAGTACCTAAAGCTTGTGAGATAACTCAGTTTGCCTCCCAGTGGGGGAGAGGGTATCTGTAACCTGTGTTTCGTGTCTTGGGTCTCTTGAAAGGACTAGAAATCCCAAACGCAGGAACTTGTGGGTTTTCTGTCTTAGAGAATTAGGATGTCTTTGCATTACTGAGCAGGCAAACAGTGAGCAGTGCTTGATCAATAAGAGGCATTGCCAGAGGTCTGCTATAGTCTACCACAGCTGACAGTAAGTGTTGCTATAGGCTATGGAACTAGGAATATAAAATGTCAAATGACAGTAATAATTCATGCATCCTGGGACATATAAAACCAACAGCATGTCAATAGCTGTGGCATGCTCTGCAGAAAATATGCAGGATTTAGACATTGCAGGAGTCTGTTTTATTTTAAACCACATTTTCCTTGGTGAAATATAGACTTTCCCTGTTTGTTAAAAGCATTTATTTTCAGTTTCATGTTGCTACTGCTCTATTAACATTCTAAGAGCCACAGAGCTCAAAAGGGGCCCTGAGATTCAAAAAGCAAAATATATGTATTTACTGAAGAAAAACACATAAAATATTTATAAAACAGAGGGTGCGATTTATTTGAGATTCATGGACCATTTCAGCATTCATAAAACCAAATATGGTTGTCATGTTGGCTTCACCTGGAATCAGACTTTACCAAAGAGGTTACCCAGGAGGGACCTGCCTTAAAATGAAACTTATTACAATCATTAATTTTACATGGAAAATCATTACATTTTACATGGAAAGCAGAATGTCTTGTGAAATAAGTAAGAACTTCTCCAATATTCATCTTCTTTAAAAGTACTTCAGGATAATTGATATCACTTTTCTTTTATGAAAAGATATGAAGAGGGTGAATTACTGCATCTGGGAGGGTACAGAAGGCATAAGAAGTAAGATTGTGTGTATCTAAAACTTGTTTTTCTGTGTGCCCCTGCTGCTTGGGAACCTAAAAGTGAAGGGTGCTGTTTTACTGGCTAAGGCTCCCACAAAAATTCTTCAGCTGAAACTTTAATGAGAAAAGGGTAAAAATATATTAGAGCAGCCCCATTCTTATACTTTCAGCTGTTTGCTCCTGTGCACCTCAGCTGTGGGTTGTCCGGCCTCAATTTCTCTAAATCTACATGAAAGTAAAAGGGCAAGACAGAAAAGTTGCGTGATTCATGCATGAAATTCATGATTATATGAATATAAGGCTTAATGTACAGGTAGTACTTCCAAAAGAATGTAAAATATTAACTGAAAAAAGAGAGAAGGAAAAGCATCACAAAGAAATCTACTACGCATTATTTAAATCTCCCCCTGTGAGAGGCTGAGGATTCAAACACACACGAGTCGTCTGCTCCTCCATGTGACAGCAATCCCTCTGCTTCAGAGTTGCACAGTCCTGGCTCTCAGTTGTCTACTTGAGAATTTTTTTTAAAGCTATATATTCAAAAAAATGCCTTAAATATCATTTCCATTGTTTGAAGACCATAAAGTAATTTTGGTACAGTGGACCGTACTTGTATAGACAGGCACTAATAGGTATTTTGGCACATCTTGCTGAAGCTAGATTGAGACAGAGATGATTAAAATAAATAAAAAGCAGAATTAATCCTGCTAACTGTCTGAGACTTAAGAAAAGGGATGTCTTTGTTCTGACGAGAACATCTTGGCTTGTTCTGCTCCTTTGGCTTGGTTTGGGGAGGATGTATTTTACAGTCCTCCCATGATACTTGGCAAATATAAAGCTGTCACATTAGATCCTGCTTCTCTTTGTATTAAAAGAATGTCTATGGTGTTTATGTTATGGGGAAAAAAGCACTATTTCTACTTATTGTATTTTCATTGTCTCTTTTCTTATGACTGTACTGTTTGCCAGCAGCCAAGGGGCCACTTTGATGCTTGCTTTGATGCCATGGTTTATTGTGTTGCGCAGTTGAGCCTATGGTTTTCCTTTCAAATCAGAGCTGGCATACTGGGTGAAAAAAAACCAAACTAAAATTAAAGCTTTTCTATAATTATGGTTATCTCATAAAGCCTACATTTGTTACAGCTGCTGGGTTGTTGGAAATCAGTGTTTGTAAATACCTATATATTCTGATTTGTTTTCAGCCTCAGAGATGTTTTTGTCTGTCTGTGTTCCTCACCCCTGGCCACTCATGCAAGCAGCCTTGCCTACCTGCACGCCGAGCTGCACTGCCTCGGGAAGATACCAGCCTGTTACCCAGCTTATCTGCATGGTTCAACTTCACCTTGTTCCCTCTTCTCACTGTGAGGCATTAGCATCCAAAGAAAATCACATTAGTCTTGTATCAATTCACCCAGGAAAGCGAGTAGCCAAACCAACCAGAGCGTTCCTGCTGGCAGAACTGAGTGCAGGAGGAGGCTGGCAGGGTGTGTTCTTTGTGCGCCGCCCAGCTCCACCACGCTGCTCTCAGAGGCCCATGGTGACACCGTGGGTCCTGCCGTGGGGAACCACACTCTCCTGTGCCCACAGGAATCCTCACTTGCTGGCTCCGTGCTCCATGTGGCAGTGGCAGTTAGGACGTGTATAAACCCACTTGGATGTGTCTGTTGCTTTTCTCCATGTGTCTTGTGGCCATCTGCAAACTGATGAGGAACCGTTCTGTTTCCATTTTGCTGGTGGAAAAAGAGAGGCTTTGGGAGGCTGAGTGATTTGTCCAGGATTACGCAGCAAATCAATGGGAGAAAAGGGGATCAAGCCATTCCACACAGGAGTGCCTTCAACTGTCCCACGGGCTTTCTAGGGAAAGGCATTCAGGTCCCCAAAGAGGAGTGTTCCTCCATTATTTTTGTCAGATTATTGCTGTGAACAGTGGAGAAATGCAAAATGTATTATTCATTTCTCCTACTCCTAAAATCAATACCTATCAAAATACAAATACAATTTAAATCAAAGGGCACTTATTGAGTGCAGATCCTACTAATTAGGTATGATTTCCCAACAATTTCTTAAATTATTTATCCAAGGGATGGATGCAAGGCACTTTGTATGTCCCAGAGTGAATATTATAAACCTCTTGTCATGATACAGAAAATGTGAAATGTAGTGCAATGCAGTGTGATTTGTAACCTTGATGAACTAATGTAATATCAACATACATCAATCTGTGCAAAAAAAAATCTGTCTCATCATAACACCTAACAAGATATGTCAGAAGTCAATAACCTTGTGAAATGGACACGTATCAGTGAAGGTTACAGACTTTGCTGCTAGAAATCAATTAAAAATGTAATACCCACTTGCAATGGAAATTACTACACCATCACCAAAAAGGAGGTTTACATCATGCATGGACATTTGTCATAAGGGCAGCTCCCTTCAGGCTGGCTGTTGGCTCTGTAAGCAATTCCACTGTAATATATGGTTGGTTCTTTTTTCCTTACCCTGGTATTGCTTATTTTAGCCCCATAATCAACATGAAAAAAATATTTATGCCATATCCAGTTAAATATATTTTTAAAACCTGTACAGAAAAGAGCCAATGGTTTTGAAGATTTTTGTGTACAAATTAGAAAGCAACTGTCCTGTAAAATGAAAGATTTACAATTGCCAGTCAATAATGTAGATCGATGTTCTTCAATTTTTAATCATAAGGACTTTTCTCATGCAGCTTCTTTGGATCTTAATTTTCAAACTTATACTCCCATCCATATAGCAGATCTTAAGTGTCCATTACATCAATCATGCATCAACTGAAAATTCTTGGTCCCATCATATAGATGTGATACCCACTCACCAAATGCTTTCAGATCAGTGGTTTAAGAGTATGAAATATTATATATGTTTTCTCCTCAATTTTTGAAACTGATGGATAAAATATTCACTTTTTAGGCATTTTTACCCTTGTCATCTGATAATATCAGGACAAGTGTAACTTTGAGGCCAAAACTAAATATCTGAACGGGGAGGGAGGTCGTATGGTTTCAAAGATGGCGGTGTGTGAGGGGCTGAAGTAAAACTATCACAGTAATTCAGAGCTTAAACTTTTAGCTCGATGCTTTTGTCTGTAGCCTTAATGGTAATCAGCTCGCAGGAAAGCCATCAGGAGCCTGAGCAAAAAGCTGTAGGAGTCCAAAGTGCCTGTGTGGTTCAGCTGCCGCAGGCAGCCTGCGACCGCGCGGCAGCGTCGGCAGCACTCAAGTGCAACTGTGCAACCGGGGATGCAAGGCAGAGCTGTAATTCAGAATTTCATGGCATTATAAAGCACAAGTCAGAATTTTAATGGTATTTCAACCTTCCTTATTAGTTGCACAATAAGCATCTTTCAGCCAGTGTTCTGCAAATTCCTTCCTGGTGGTCTGCAAAAGACACGGTTTGAAAATCAGTGTTGGAGATGAATGCTGGGTGTGTGGAAATGGATCTTGAACTGGTGGGAGGAATAAGGGATTCTGAAAAAGCACTGCAATAAGATAACATGGGATAATAAGGGTAGTAGCAAAAAGTTTTAAAAAGCATGCCATATGCTTAGGTAACTTGGCATATCCAAAGGTAACTTGGATAAATTCAGCTTCAGCTTTTCAGCTATCCCGCTTGTATTTTTGTTGGTTTTAATTAATGAAAATTTGTCTGGCAGATATGAAAACAAAGTTCAATCTCAGTGTTTGAATTAGAATTTCTAGCTGCATCAGGTGAAAGTAGGCAATACTACATTTAATGTTTTGCATTTTCTCATTCCATTTAAATGTGAATGAGCTATCTGAAAGAATATCAAACATTGCAGTTACAGTATAGTGATATATTCTTCTTACCTTCATGCTTTTCTTCTGTTTAATGCCTTTCATACTTTTTAAAAAGTGTATGATTGAATATTAGTGACTGCAAAGGTTACCTAAATTAAGACCATGGACAAATTTTATTTTAAATGCAGGGTAGAAGCACATCTGTGACAAACAGGTTTGTGAAATACCTTTTGTGAGTTCAAATCATACAGTAATGTGAGCTCCTATACACACAACTTATTGCAACGGTACTAACAAATGCATCTATAAAATGTCACTAGCGTTCTGGTGTTCTGAAATAGGTTTGTCCTCCCCATTGCTCTGGAAAATTCAGCCCCATGTTATTGTGTAGAGGATACTAAAGAAAAGCATGTGTTCTTCCTCATTGAGGATGTGTTATCTACTGTATAACTGTACTCGATAGATATTTTGTATTTTGCTGGGTCTCCCTTTGAGAGGGGCATAACAGTTTTGAGTTGTAACTATCACTGTGTTCCAGCCATGACTTGTTATAATTATATAAGATTATGAATATAATTGAGGTAATAAAACCAAAGCAAACAGTCTAGATTATATCTCTGGATTGTATCCATAGGTTAGAAGTGTGTGGTTTTGCTGTATATCACATTGATTTCAGAAGGGTATGGTTTGGAAATGATCACACATGGTAGACACCAGCTGAGGGGCTGTATCTTACCTATGAGCCTACATCAAATAGCTCGCTTAGCCTTTTTCCACAGCTGTCCTTTCCAAAGACAGAGGTGTGTACAGCCTCCATGGATCTACAGTGGGCAAACTGAAAGTAAGCAAATAGAAATGTGTTCATTTGACAAATTTCTACTGTAAATGATTTTGCCTTAAACTGTGGAAGGATCAAAGAAAAGCTTTGCAGAACAGCTTCTCCATCGTGGAGCTGGGGTAACAGAGGATTACAGCGGTGCTGCCTGGCCTCTGCTGAGGTGCAATCTGTCCTGCACCCTTCCTGTGAAGCAGGAAAGTGCTGTTATATTTAATTTTCAAAGAGAGAGCTAAGACATGGACAGAAACCATGGAACTTGTCTGCACACCTAAGGGAACTCTGCAAAAGCTGAGGGGCTGAAGAAAGCTGTGTGGAGGCTACGGCTAATAACCTAAACCATTAGACCATCCTCACAAACTCTGTGTTGCCAAGTCTGTTGCCACTGAAATCTGAAATCAAACATTAGCAGCCAAGAACATCATGCTAATTAATTGCCTCAGGAGGACACAATTTCCAAGATTCAATGAAAGATGGAATCCAGCTCCCATATGTCCCATTTGATAGCCCAAGAAAACACGTACACATTTTTCAAAGAAACAGTGACAAATGTCCAAGTACTTGTCTCTCAGCTGAATAAAACTAATCACCAGGCCCAGGGATAGAAATGGCTACTCATCAGCACCCAGCCTGAAAAGCCAGCCCAGGATATGTCACTGATGAACAATTTTCATTCAGAATGTTGAAGGCAGCTTCAGACGGTGACAGCTGAGCACCAGAGCACTTCTGTTCTGCCCACAGAACAGTATTACTCCTGCCTTGCATGTAGCTACCCTGTCACAGTGCTGGTTTATCTAAAAAAAAAATAATTGGGAACAAAAAAAAGTTAGCGTGTCACATTCTTGACAAAATATGGGGGAGAAGACAGGTATCAGTGTGTGACACAGATGTGTGCCAGGGCTGCCTTGCAGTGCTATGGGGTTGTCCTTGCTTGAACCTGACGTTCCTGTAGATGGGATGTTTGTGCCAGAATGACAGTGGTGCATAGCCCCAGGGAAACAGCTAGGGCTGGAGAGCCTCAGCACCCCCCTCCCCCGGAGAGGCAGACCTGTCTGGCTGTGGAAGCTGAGCCCCATTGTGAATGCAAATGTCCTATCTCTGTGTGGCTTTAAGGCATAAGGAAGTGTTCAGCCAGCTCAAAGACATAATTAGTTCTTTAAAATATTTATTGTTTGAAGGATCCTCACATGCATGAGAATGTCTGTACTGTGTAAAGACCACATGCTGTACTCACACGTTTCAGGTAGATGCAGGAGTCATCTCTGTGCACGGGAAGCTCCTGCTCCCACTCCTGCTTTGTTGGTGTGAGGTGTTTCACACAGTTCCCAGGTTTGTTTGAATAGGGTTGAATGACCAGCTTGTTGTAGCAGACCTGACCATGAGGCATGAACATCTTTTGCTCGCCACAGCAAGAGCTCCAGCCTGGCTCCCATGCTCAGGTAGAGGATGGTAGGGAACGTCTTGGTGCCCAGTGAGCAGACTGGGAAGCCCAGTGCAAACAGGGAAGGAGCAGAGTTATAGAGCAGGACTGTGACAGGCCTTGGTGTCTAATCCAGGAGTTCCAAGTGACTCCTTATCCACACAAATATCATCAGTATTTGCTAAGTGATCAGTTCTTGGAAACATACAAAATTTTCACTTTCCTCTTTCACCTGTTACATATGATTCATGTGGGACTTCTAATCTAAAAAGAGTATCTTGAACACCCTGTTTAGTAAAAATGGGCATGAGGAAAGCAGGTACAAATTGCACAGCAAATTTTCACTCTAAATATTGAAGAAAATATATTTTATTCTGTCTATCCTGAAGAGATTAAAGAGAAAAAAAAAAAAAAAAAAAGGAAGGTCAAGGTAAGTAATTGTAGCACACCATCTATTGTGTATTTCCTTAAGATCACTCCAGTTGTACAGAATAATGGCATTTCTGAACTTCAATAACTTCCACCACAGAAAGGCACAGCATTTTGACAGGACTCAGTAAATCATTTAAAATCATAAGGGCCATTATGCAGACTGTGTGATAAAGTTAGGGACAGGGTATTTTTCTGCAATTGGTCTTCAATTTCACTCTAGATTTTAGGTGACATAAAGCTCAAAAGGAGCTCCTAGTGATACTCTCCCAGAGATGAGATCAACACTTATGAGTACATGTTTTGATGACACAGCTCAGAAAATTGAAGGGATTATTATTATGGAAGGACCAAGGTGATAAGTACTGTGTTATATATGAATAACTGTCAGTCAGACAAGCCAAGAAAGGTCATAATCCATTATATTAATGTCATAAATGTTATCATAAACTGACATCAGGATGGTAAACTGGGATTCTTGCACTTTTTGAAGTGCTGCTGTTCTTACATGACACTGTCCTGGAAAGACATGTTGATATTAATTTTTCTCTCAAAATAAAAGGCTTTAAAGATTTTTCTGCGAAACAGTTAAGTATTTGTTTGGGGTTTTAAATTTTTTTTTAAAGGAAACGGACTAAATTATCACAACAGTATCCAAGATACCATGAACAGAGGAGAGACACAAAAATTTCTGAATATTTACTGTCCACCTTTGCTTTATTTGACCTGTAACTTTCACACTTCACTCAGACACCCTCTGGGGGCCAATCCAGCTGAGGATAAGAGAAGCAGGAAGGCAGAGGTGGAAGTTCCTGGCCTGGCTGCTGACCACCCCAAGTCAGAACTGCACCTTTCTGTAATTCACTCCCTTGACATTAATATTTCTCCCAATATCATATATGAACCGAAGTGATACTCAGGAACGTATGACAGCGGAAAAAGACAGTGGAAATCGTATTTTATGTCTTTTGTATCGCTGAGCATTTTGATGACAACAGAGAGCAGGCAGCTCAATGGATGTTACCAGTGCATGGCTCCTCTGAATTCACCCCAGGCTCCCAGAGGATGATCACCAGGGATTCGAATGAGACTTTCTTCTTGCCAGCACCACAGAGTGCTCCATCCATTGCTGATCAGTTATGAGCCAGCAGTAAATTACTGTCACTTATGTAAATCTGTTCCCAGCACAGGCTCACAATAGAGAGTGAGGTGAACTCTGAGCCAGTGCAAAACCAAAGCCTTGTGTCCACACTCACTAACATTGCAAATTCTACAAACAAATGGTATAATGCTGAAATGTGGGTGCATCGGGGGTGAAACAACTATCCAGCTAGCACTGGACCATTCGTTTCCAGCTTGGGGGGGAATGGTATGGTAAACTCCAGAAATGCAAGAGGAATTCAAGGTGAGTTTTCACATCCCAAACAGAAGCCAAAAGAGAAAAGCAGGGTAAGTACTTCTGGAAAGTGCCATGCTATATTTACTGACCACATCAGATCAGAGCTCTGGTTTTATGTCAGAACTTAGAATTCAACATGTCCAGCAGACTCCTGCTGATGTATGGTTGTGATAACACTGACGTGGGCAGGAGAGAGCCACCAGTGAGTCACTGCACCTCTTCCTGCAGGAGCTGGCTCTCTACAGTAGGCATCCCATTGCACTGCTGATCAGAGTGGCTTGCAAAATTCACCCATCAGTCCAGCTTGTACAATCTACAAATAAGCCATGTTTGTACCATGCAGGTAAAATGTTCAGGGTGAAACCAATGTGGACTAACTTAAAATGCATAAATAACTGCAAATCATTACTTCAAATGAGAGCATAATGTCTGGAACCACAGGCAGGACATTTACAGACTATCAATAAGTCTAACTGGGATAATAGTGTAATGCTTTTCACTGCTGTACTTTGTGTTCTTATAGCTGAGCAAAGAATACTACAGCTGGAAAAGGCTCAGAATTTCAAAGAGAAGAGATTTCATAAGTAAAGTGCTTCCACAGAAGAGGCTGCCTTTTCTGTCTTATTTTAGGGGAACATTAAAAAACCCAGCAAACAAAAAAAGTTATTTTTTATGACTTGGAACTACACAGAAT
>WAAG01006321.1:72695-82995 GCA_013390105.1 Tichodroma muraria
TGTGTTTTCAGAACTGGCACAACCAAATCAAGCAGCTAAGCTGCTATAGCAGTTTGCATGCACAAGTGCTGTTTGAGTATAGAATTTTTTGAGCATATTTTTAGAGAAAACAGAGTGCCCTTTGAAATCTTGGAACTAAAGCTATATAAATGCCCTAATGCTGCTTATGATGTCTGTGGAAGTATACGATACTCAAAGTGCTTTTAGGATGTTCCAAAGTATATCAAAGAGCATTAATTTCAGCACAAGTGGGAATGTCCCCAGATCCACTTATGAATGCATGTTTCTTATATCCTGTATATTAACTATAGCTACATACAAGGCCACACTTAATACAGCCTTGCTCATTGGGAATAATCCACAGAGTAAGCCTATTAGGTAAGGTTTAGCATCTACATTTTTCTGCTCACATCTGCTTGCCTGACATATATAATCTGCCTGGATGTCACAGCTTACATCCTGTTTTCTTTGGATGATAATGAAACTTGATCAGTGTCTTCATCTCCTCTGTCTCTACAAGAAATACTTCTGCTTGTCAGCTCCCCCTTACCAGGACTCTCTGGTGTGACCCTTAGCCAGGTCCTTTATTACAGGGTAGTGCATGCAAGGCTTGAGGGCAACTGTACAATTTATCATTGTGCAAAGTGCATGCAAAAAGTACTACTTACAGTAAGGAAACAAAAAGTGATATAGCAATTTCATAACCCGAATTTTCTGTACTGCCTTTTCTCTCACAAAGGTCTGGCATATCACTATTTTAGCAGCAATAAGTCAGTAGCTGCTTTCTGAAGACTTATATTGCTGCTGAAGTCTTACAAAACTGAACTGTAGGCACCTCAGTAATTTTAGAACAGCTTAGTCTGAGAGGTAAATTAAAATTAGGGAAAATTAGACCATTTCTAATGAGATGGTTATTACACTGAATAATGATGATTATTGCTTCTGCTTAATAAAACTGTCAGCCAGTGCAAAATATATATTAAGGGAAATTACATTACATTATATTTCTATCAACTCAGAAATTCGGTGTATTGCTTTCCCAAAAACCATGGAAATAATGAAATGTTAGACAGGGCTTCCTTTTCCAAACAGGATCAAACATGGTGCTTTCAGAAACAGCCCTTTAAAGCCCTGATTTAAACCCCATTAAATCTAATGTTGTGAAGATTTCTGCTGACTTCTGTGCCATGTAGCTCAGGACTTCACTAAAATGAGCGGTGTTCCCCCTGTTGTCTCTACTAAATACCTTGACAGCACCACACAGTGAATGCACACCCAGCTCAATGCTTGCTTTTCTGTTCTGATTTACCTGGCAAATTAGGAGAGGGACTCCATAGGGTGGGACACACTGCTATTCCCAAGGTGAAAACAAAGAGGAATATTACCTCTTATCTATCTATTATCTATCTAAAAATTAAATCCTGCTGTAGAAACATTGGCACTGAAGCCCCAGACACTTAAAGGTGAGACCACTCCCCAGAAGCTTGGCCAGAGACATGAATGGCCAGAAAATTTGAGTGCTCAGCATTTTTTTGTTTAAAAGTAGGCACAATATCAAACCCTACCTTCAGCAAGAGCTGCTGTCCTGAGGAATGAGAGCTGGGGTGGCTCTCTCCTCTGTGCTGGGAGTCTACGTGACAGTAAAATGCCAAATGGGCAAAAAGAATGGAGGTGGGAAGTGGATATGTTTTTGTGGAATAATTTTATATAAGCTAAGCCACATTTTTCTTAAACAAAGGTGTTTATTGCAACTGCAGTAGCAGTAAATTTTACAGATTCTGAGAGAGATTAAATAAGCAGCAAAAACTGCATGACTCAATACACACCTATGTCAACTGACCCAGGGCACAGACGGTGAGTGAGTCTTTCTGTGGTGCATGTTAAAACCTGGAGAAACAGAGATTTATCATATAATTTTATTTTTTGAGAGCACTATTCCTCATACAGAGAGCAATGCATTATCTGAAATGAGGATGATAACATGATTAATAAGTCACAGCACATGTGTTTCTCAGGTTTTCATCATGCTTTGAAACATTTACTAATCAACAAGATTTCCTCTTTTATGAAGCCCATTTTGTTGAGTTCCGTAAAACAGGTTCAACAGTCACAATTTCATTAGCATTATATTGTTGCCATGGTAATGTGGTACCAATTCAATTAATGGGCTTTTCATACTGGGCTTATAGAATTGCTCTTCCTGTCAAAAATACATCTGTGTGGAAACAGCAAACAGACCTTACCACTGGAGTAGGAGCACAAAATATCACATGCTAATTTGGGTAGGAATGTATCATGTTACTGGCAGCAGACCCAGAAATCATCAAAGACATGGTAGAAGTTACTAAGCACTATACATGGCAAAGTCACACTTCAAAATTAGGAAAGTTACACATTGTTTCCTGCAGTATGTGAATGTGTTATTGCAAAAGCACTCGGCTCTACTGTGACCATTCTCTGAAATCCTGTTAGGAAGGCACAGTGCAACTGGGAATATTGGAGGAAACAAAAGCAGTAACACGCTAAAGAACAAAATGTGAGCTGAAGGTGTATTGGTCCTTCTCCCATTCACGTGTTCTGCAGAATGTTCTAGGCTAATTGCTGCCAAATGCAACACCTTGTTTCTCTGGTCTGTAAAATTGGGATAATGCCCCCTCTGCCCCTGTGCAGAGTATCTGGTGTATACCAAATAGTGAGTGATGGCTGGCACTCCTAACACTGTCATTAAGTAAAGTAGAAACAGCTCTGGGAAAATGCACTGCACAGATCTACAATTTGAGAAATGTCACTGGGAGGATCTGGACTCACCCAGGGAAATGCAGAAGAGATGACAGACTGAGCAGGTAACAGTACATATGAACTTAAGGAGGAAGGATACTCACATCATTAAAAAATCATGACAGTTTGTGTACTTTTTAAAAAATAAATATTGTAGGTTACAGGAGAAGCATCCGCAGCAATGTGAGCAAGGAATACAATATAAGCAACTGTACAATATAAGACAACAGCAGGGTGGCTTTTTTGCAATATGTTAAAACACCTTCTTGTGTATTTGCACTTTTTTATGATTGTTTCCTATTTAGATAGGAAAAATCTTTTACTGTCCTGACACATAATGTTCACTCTACCATTTCTTAGCTTAATCATGTTGTGTCCTTTGCAGCAGCAAGGGTAAATTACAGACAGGATAGTATTCAGTATAGTCAAAGGTGTGTTCCACTTTACATGATAAGTTTTGTCTGATTCACAAAAGCAGTATCTTCTCCAGCTGAGTGAGCAAAGAGAGACCTTAACTCACAGATAAAAAACTCAGAGAAGAGGCTTCTTCTCCATTAAGAACCTATTGTTCACACACAAAAAGATAACTGTTTTTACCACTATAATCTGTTTATTTACTTTCACCATGATATAGCCACAGGACCCAACTGAGGCCGAGACCTACCTGGCTAGGCACAGAAAAACCACAGAGTGCTGCAGTCTCTCCTTCAGACAATTTATAAGCCAGAAGAGAGGCCAGAGAGAAAAGAAAGAGAGAGGGAGAGACAGCTTAAGTAACTAACTCTCTAGGTCAGAGAAGTCAGTGGTGGAAACAGCACAGGTCTCCAATCCCTGTACCCTCCATTGAGATGCCAGTCCTGATGGGGGGAGGATATATTTGGAGATATCCTCCACCAGATTCTGAGGATTCACACTCTAACTCGTACACAGAGCCATGCTTTAATCCCTAATTTCAATGGCTGCATCTGTGTTGCTGAGCAGGGGCAGCCTGAGGCAAAGTTTGAAGTCAGCTGTGAAGCCCACCCCTATTACCTATTAAAACACCTTCAGGCTTGCTCCAGGGCAACCCTGTTAATCCTCTCAGGGACAAAGGCTCAGGAATACCCTATGTTTTTTTGAGCATGCTCAAGGGCACCAGGGTCAGGGTACCTGCCAGAGAAATATTAATGGGTTTCAACACCACAACTGAAGCAATAGGGGTCAGGCTTTCTTCCTTTGGAGTAGGGACTTCCAAATCCAAGCCTGAACAGATGGAGAGAGGGGGGAAAAGAGAGGGGATTTTGGTCACAAGAGTAAGAAGTCAGTTTACATCAGAATTTGAAGGCTTTGATCAGGAAGCGATATGATGTCTTAGATTAGGAAAGCATTGGCTTGGAGTTTTTCTTGCTTTCTTCTCTCTCTGTCTCTATAAAATCCATATAAAGCAAACCCGTTAGACTCCGGGTGAAGAGACATTCATCTTCTGGTCGGTAAATACTTCCTGGTACTCTGTGGTGCTTGCTGACTTTACTGCTGTTGCAGCCTTTTAAAATGCTTCCAGGAAATCTCATTCAATTTTAACTTTATTTTTTTTTATTAAGGAATCCGAAGAGAGTTTATAATAATCCCAATTTAGCTTTTTAATAAAAACTGCAAATAATAGGCTAGCATAGATTTGATCTCATATACATATCTGATAAAAATTCTGATCTGCAATAAATATGTTAGCTGGGAGTCTGTTGTCATCATATTAATGAATATAAAAGCTGGCAGATTCAAAATGGCAATATTACAGTAAGCCTACTTTTTTTTATAATAGTTTTGCGTTGTGCATTCAGTATTGATGAAGATTAAGATTTAGCATGCAGAAGTAATATCCATTATGATGGGATTGTCCACAGTGAATTGAGTAGGACATTTGCTTAATTAAAAGTATTTATCTTAGATGATTTAAGACGTATGTCCTACTACTGAACTGATGATGTAAATTAGTTTCTTATAATCAGTTCACCACTGATGACTCCTTATACTAAATAGAAGAAGAAAAAGGTAAGAGAAGAGTCAGAGGAAAATAATAGATGCCACTGCTTGAGAATTTAAAAGAACTTTAGAAATAATGATTAACTAACACTATGCCATGAGCAGGAAATACACATAATCACACTCTAATGCAGAGACCTAATAGAGCCCTAAGAGGCTGCACTTCAAGTAGAAAGTTTGGAGATGAAAACACGAACACACGCCCAGATTCCCACTCCTACCCACTGTACCTGTGCCTCAGAGGCACTGGCGTTTGGAGGATAAGAGGTGGCACAGAGCCTGTGGGGGGTGAACAGGTCACACCCTGTGACGTGGTGTGGGGTGTCCTGCAGGGCAGGGAGTTTCCCTGGCTTTGGGCGGGAGGCTGGGAGCTCAACTGCTGGGGCTGGCAAATTGGGGCAGAATGGAGAGCAAGGCCACAATGCCAGGGAGAGCAGGAACTGGTGCGGTCTGCTCCTCGGGGTGGTTTTAGGTGTGTTTATAGAGACATAGTGGGTGGTTTAATTTCTTACATACTTTTAAGGGAGAACCCCAATGTGTGGAATGTATCAAGCTCTCTTAATTTTACAGCCCTACAGCCTAAGTTTCCTGGACTTAGGAAGTCCACCTTCCTTCCTTCCTCGCCAAATGACTCACGGAAAGCTGTTCATCTTCAGTCTATGGAGACAATCTTACGTCAGCAACTTTCTGGGGGTGCTACTACAAGGTAGGGCCACATCTTGCTCCCTCAAACCATCCCATCAGCTCAGGTGTGCTACTGGCATGAAAAGCTCGTGCCTTCCACTGCAGAGACCTACTTGTCTGCTTCCTGGAAACTCTGCAAAGCTGCCCCTGAGACAACTGGGCCTTCCATCAGCCAGACACACTAATCACTCACTAAATAGTTTTGGCTGAGGTTGTTGGACAAAATCTTCATAGATAGAGCCAAGAGGACAGGCAAGAAATATTTATCTTCTTCATGTCACAAGTTGTTTTTTCATTATTTCTTCTTTTCTCCTTTTTACACTCCAGGCATTTTTTTCTTTCTACATAGGCTAGTAGGAAGAAATGCTGTGTCTTACTCCAGTCATTTAATTTAAATAATTTGTTTTAATTCTAATTATGAGCATTCAAATAGCAAGTGACATTTGTTGATATATGTCAGACTTCTTAAACACTAGAAAAAAATATCTCACCTGTTCTGTGCTAATGCCTAGATGACATTTTAGGAACGGGAAGAACCCTGGGAAGGGCACACGCAGGATGGGAGCTGTCAGTGGAGTGCATGGCCATGAATCTCATTTTGATCTGTCCCTGTAATTTTCCAGGTGAACTTCGGACTCTGCCTGTGTTCTGTGCTCCCAGATGACAGCCCCACGATGGCAGATGGAGGGACATCCCAGGCCCTGCACTGGGCGTTCACTGCTCCCAGAGCTGCCACATGCCGTGGGACCCCCGGCTGCTGGATGCCTGACCCAGCTCGACTGCTGCTGGAGATGTGCTGGGGCTGGCTCGGCCCTGCTTGCTGCTGCCTGCCTGCCTTATTCTTCTGAATTATGCCCCAGCCCACTCCTGTCCTGTTGTGCTAGTGCCTCCGGGCTGTATTGAGTTTTCAATTATCACAATATACAGTGCAGATGCTATGCAAAACAGCCAGCGTGGCTGAGCACGCTGAACTCAGTAGAAACACAGTTAAATAAAAGTACTACTATAATACCAGGAGGCTGATTGGAACCACAAGATACCAGTGTCATATCCTGTGGCTTTTATGTTGGTAGATGTAGATTTCAGCCATTAGAGTCTAGCTATCCAACAGATAACAACTAGAGGAAATGGGTCTGGGTATCTTCAGCTGTGAGTAACTGATAACACATTTGCCACTAAATGCAGAACCTGGTGAACTGCAGAAGAAAGAAAACATTTGACATACCTACAAATATATCCAGGCATGTACTATGGCGTAGCATCTAACTGTGTGCAACTTAAACTCCCTGAACACAAAATGCATTTAAAGTGGTACATCAAGAGAGCTCTGACTTCAGAAAACCAGTGTGTGGTTACTTGTCAACTCCAAATTCAGGCAAGGAAATAAACAGAAAGTGTAGTTCTCAACTTCTCTATTTGTACACGCAATAACAAGCTCCCAGATGATAATGATATTGTGATATCTATATCTATGTAGGACTAAAAGACTATGATGAAAGAAGATGAAATAAGCAATAAATACAACGTCAAATTTTCCTGTTATTAACTTCTAGAAAAGCTCAACAGCTGGAATTTTAGAATGTTTTATGTAGAAGAATGTAAAGAGAACAACACATTAAGTGTGTTTATTTCCAAAGGAAAATTAAATAGTCATACAGGAAAATTATTATATTTAGTACTCTCAGGGCAATTTCTAGTAAAAGGCTGTAAAATAATTTGAAAATATTAATGATTTAGCTTCACAGCTAGCTTTCAGGTAGATAATAATGATAATTATTACTCTAAATAAAGAGTATTATTATCATTCTTGCTCAGAAGAACAGAATATTGATGCATAGAGAATTCTGTATTTGTCCAAAGTCTGTGTTTTACTACTGTAACCATCCTTCTCAAGAACTATTATATATTAGGATTATCCTTTTCCAAATATTCTTTGATATACTATTCAGTTTATCAGCTCTAAAAACCAACCAACCAAGCTTCCTTGTGAAACAGTGCCAGTGAACATCTCCATTTGCATGTGAATTCTCAAGCAGCAAGTCCTGCTAAAAAAAAAAAAAAAAAAAAACAAAAACAAAAAAAACAAAAACGACCAAGAAGAAGAAGAGAAAAAGAATCATGAAAATCAGTACAAAATCTGTCAAGGCCCCATCTGCAACTGGGTATCAGAATATCACTAAGAAGCTCTGAGGAACAAAGTTCATTCCAAGTCTAACACATAGTGCTTTTTGGTCCTTGAAATTAATTCAAGCAGGGAGAAATGAGAGCGCATACCACGAAAAACTCTGCTCCTCCACTAAGGATCAAAGAAAAGAAGCATCACTGCATGTGGTCTTGGTTTTGGTGCACAAAGCCATGCGTAAACACTAAAATAATCAGTGTACTCATGTCTCATTTTGATAGCCAGCTGCTACTCTGAGAAGTGCCAGGGAATGAGGGACCTCTGGTCCTGACAAGATGAGAACTCAGATTACATGATTGTTGCAAAAAGCAAGATTTACAGCCAGGTACCTGAAGTAGTATGGAAACAAAATTACAGACTCCACCCTGGCCTTGAAAATCCCTCTACAAACATGTTTATTTCCTTCTGAATGGGAATATATAAAGGCTGGGGACACTTATCTGTAGGCTATTTTTATATCTCCTCTTCAGAATCTGAATTTTGCATATTAATGAACTACAGGAAACAGGAAAACCAAACATTAACACCATTCTAATGCAGCATACTATTTTCCCCCTTTTTTTAAACTATTAGAGTATGCAAATGTTCAGTTAACTGGTCCTCATGTTTTCTCTTTATTGAATTGCTTTCACTATGGCAAATAAATATTCATAAAGAAATGTGGACAATAAATCATTTCAAATAGTTCAAAGCCATTTTCTTTCTAGACTGCATATATTTTCAGCTGTAACTCGCCTTTAATATTTCATTCAAAAGACAGACTTGTAGAAGGACAATAGAGATAATGTGTCAAGTAGTAATTAAAACAGGGAGTACTGATTAAAACCATTTTGATCTACATTGTGCTCTGCCAGATTCATAATCTCCTGTGTTTGTTAGAATGACTTTCTACTTGCTTTATACAGAAACTCAAAATAAACTTCTGTTTGAAGACACTGCAGAAAACAAATTATTGCAACCCTGAGCTTGTGGAGTGCAGAGCCCTTCCCAGCCCTGGAGTTTAGGCATATCTTCTGTATCATCCTAGCAAGATAAACTCCAGCAGGCAGTGTATTTCCTGCTAATATTGTGACTTCTCTGAGAAGCAGATCCAGATGCAGAGCAGAAGACAAGGAAGGGCCATCCCTTGTACAGGTAAATGTACCTGTACATTTACAGGTAAATGAAACTTGTCTCACCATTTCGATTTAAACTAAGAGCTTCAAAAGAAATTAAAGATCTGATTAACTTACATATTTAGGGATCTTGGTTCAAATCCAAGTAATAATTATGTTCCTCGTCTCATTGTTATGTTTTGGCTGTTAATACACATATTTGGCCCAAACTCATTATCTTTCCTCATATGTTGCTGACTTTAGGCCCTGATTAAACAGAACACCTATATACAGACTTAAATAAATTGATTTAGGAAAGCATTCCTCTTTGTGCTTAATCTTGGGCAGACATTCAACTTTCAAATCGATGGGACTCATGAACAGCCCTGACCTTTGGATCTAAATATTTGCCAAATCAGTGCACTGGTAGAAATGTATTGGAAAAGATACATGTCTAATCAGAATTTTAGTCTCTACTTTCATGGGTAAATACCCATAGATAACACATTATTCTGCTCAAGAAATCCATTTTACAGAATTTCTCAGAAAGCCTTAAGTCACATTTTCTGTTTATGCCAAAAGTACCAGGTGAACAGTGTCATTCCTTGATAGTGTATCTGTAATATTCTTCAAATAAATAAATAAAAGACAGGAAAAGTGCTTGCACAAAAGGGAATTCATAATTATTTACCAATACCTTCTCAATTGCCCAGCATGTGGCAATCCTTTGGAGAGCAGGAAGATGGAAGGTGAGGCAGAGAGGTTTTGATATCCCACAGACTTGAAGACAATTGTATATGAAATACTACGGGAAACTCCTCCTTAAAGCCAGCATTTATAAGGGCCATTTATATACACATGGAATTTTGAGTGATCACGTATTTTTATTACACAATGAGGGCAGCTAGGGTAAAACTATGTATGTTTCTGTTATCACCATGTAGAGGTCAAACAAGTGCACCTACAGCCAAATCTATGAAATTAGAAGAAGCAGCTGGTAAAATAATTGATGCTATGATTCTATGAAATAAAATAATCTTCTTGTTGTTCTTAAAAAAAACATTCCACACTTTATTTTTCTTAGTTATGTTATTAAGAAAGCAAACAAAGGCTCTTAAATGTTGTTTATAGAGTGGAAACACAGACATAGAAGGGGAAGTAGATTACAACAGGTCCCATTATATCATGTAATTTGAAGAGTGATGAGTATGAAGATCATAAGAAGACTCAGGAAGAAACAATGTGTGCTACATCTCTGTACAACCATAGAGCAACACTGTGATCCACATTATCCCACTGGATTCTGTGGGCAGAGTTTGGGAATAATGCACAAAAAGCAGCTGTTCAAGCATTCACCTGGCTCACACAATCACATGGATCTACCCTAATGCTGCCTACACTCACTTTGGAGGTGGTAAATCAGGAATATGGAGCTGCTGTATTGTACACTCACTGCATGCAAGCTCTGGAGCAAGGCCCCTTCGAGCGAGGGGCAGACTGCAAGGGGAAAGCACAAGGGTCTTCTCCTCCTCTGTAGCTCTCA
>WAAG01006327.1:301-13200 GCA_013390105.1 Tichodroma muraria
GAAAATAGTGAGTGAGAGCAATTGATTTGTTAATCAGTTCAAGGTTTGTGATCATATATCAAATCCTTAATATTTAATCGGAAAATTATATTACTCTAGGAAAATAGCATTTCAAAAGTTGCAAGGTTGCTTTTCAGGCATTCAGCTCAGATGAGAGTTGAGAGCATCTTGATGTGAGATTTTTCTTGAGTGCCTTCTGTGTAAATGATTGTATTTACTGTACTATGGAAAAAAATATTATGTTACAGACTATTGTATGTCCTTCTTTGCCCAGATGAAACACATAATTTATAGTAAAAATTACAAAAGTATCTCAGAAGCTTTTTAGCAAGAGCTATTTCTCTTGTATCACATCAAATATGTTTTTCATTGTGAATTATTATAGCAGGTGATATTTTCTTCTTTGGATTTGTGTCTGATGTCATAACCTGTAAAGGAAAGCAAGCTACAAAAGGCATAAATGCATTTATAAATAAAAACAAAACAACAAAGAACAAAACCAGCAAACAAAGAACACCCCACCAAGAAAGAACCACAAACAAACAAAGCAAACAAACAAAACAAAACAAGAAAAAGATAGAAATGAACCAAAATCTAGAAATAGACAGGAAAAAAATGTGTCCCTATTTCAAGGTGCTTTGCACAAAGAATCAAAATCCTTTAATCAAAATCAGCTTTCAATGTAAATCCTGAATAAAAGAAATATACTTTGTTTAGCAGGCTAACTCAAGTGTTTTAGTTTCTTATAATGTGGAACAATTGAAAGTGTAATTGAAAATTACAATTTAAAGTAATTGACAGTGGAGACAAAAATGTCCTTTAGTATTGATAATAGAGTTATTTAGGATATGAAACCTAAAGCACGTTGACTTGACTGTATTAAAATGTTTTATGTACAGTATCACTGAGCAGCATATTCTTATTACCAGAATATCGGTACCAGAGGATCTTCCAAAATATCCTTCAGAATATAAGGTAGAAGCATGTCAATACATTTGATGCATTCTTTTGTCAAGAAAATGTTACTTAGCTTGAAAGTTTGGGAATTGTTGTTGACCATACAGTCTTCCTTGTTTAAAGTGAGGCTGAGAATAGTCTGTCTAGAGTACAACGTTTCCATCTCCCTCAAACCAAAAGAAAATGTCTCTTATCAGGAAGCTACTGTAACACTGCAAAACAAGTATAATATTTACATTCTAATTCTTAAAATAGTCAATAATAGCATATAAAAAGAATAATTATTTATTTTTACTTTAAAATATTTTTTTTCTAAAATCTATTTTGTATTTTAAAAAAAGAAATCATGATTCTTCTGTCCTTACTAAGGATGCAAAATTTGTGCTTTTATAGAAAATGTACATTCCTAAAATATAAAGAAATAAGCATTCAGCAAGTTTTTATTTTAAATAACCTCCCCTTTGATTTTTTCCTATGATCCAGTAGGTTTGGAAGTTGTAGCTGTCAAAACTCTTTATAAGCAAATGACTATATTACTTGTCCTGATTGTTTGAACTGCTCTACAGATGGATTTAATATAGGAGGGGGGAAAAAAAAAATCTCATGGGTGTGTACAAATGCCTGAAACACATGACTTACATGACGAAAACCACTTCTTAGCGGAGGGTGCCATATGTGGTCCACAATAGAGATTAGGCGTTTTCCCTGTTTTCACTCAAGCTTGCCTCTACATTCAAGCAGCTGAGCTGGTAGTTTCTTATTAATGTAGATCGTCTGTGAAGTCTTTTGAAACAACCAGAGAAGCAGATGGGGCAACTTCTGTCACAACGTTGGGTCCATAATCCTGGTGCTTTGTGCCGTCTGGACAGAGTGAGGGGAGGTGGGAGTGACCAGTCATGCTGAATGTGTACCCTGCGCCATTAACTAAACCCTTCAGTTTTCAAAGGGCTAGAGAGCTTGTCACACACATGCCCTCCATTGCTAGTGAAATAAAAATAGAGGGAAAAAAGGGTTGAGGTGGAGTTGAAAGGGCAAGTGAGGAAGGAGTAAGTGAAGTGCTCCACACAGCTAGCTACGGCAGAGTTCAGGCAAAGCCAGTGCACCTCTGAGGGCATGTGGACAGTGGTGGAGCTCCTGCAGCTCTCACGCAGTCTGGTCCTTTTGTGTCACCTGGAAACCCTCTTCTGGAAACCCTCTTTCATAGCCAAGGGCACTGTAATAGGAGCAAAGAATTTTTAAGACAGGAAGATATATGGTATTCCTTGGATGAATATTTCCTTCTTTTCTGACAGATTTGGAGCTACCTGTACTTATTTAAGAATAGTACATCGTCACTGTGCTGCTGCAGTGCTGTAGTGTTAATCCACCGTTAATACTTATAGGAAATGTATCTCAAGGATTTAAGGCATGGCCAATACGTCACTTTACTAAATATGAGGAATATTTCTGGATCTGGTTACTGTGAAATACTGATTTGATCCATCAGCTATTTCACTAAACAGATTTCTCTTGGAATATTGCATCTGTTTGAGATAGTTAAAATACAGTAACTTTGTATGGAAAAATTCAGAATATGTCTGAAGGTCAGGAATTTACAGTTGGTTTGACACAAAAAAAAAAATTTCCAGAGACAGAGCAATCACACCTTCAAAGTTCTGAGTAAGGTATGCCTTCCTTTATTTTTAGATAGATCAAATTGTGCATATTTATGTTTAGCTTTTATTTTTTAAAAATCGTGCTTATTTTAATTTCTTGACTATGTGTTTTACTCTATTAGAGGACATAACGTTTTGGTGACTTATCATAGTTATCAAATAATAGAACTACATGTCCCAAATTCATCAGGATGTGTGAAGTGAGGAAGTCATTACATAAGTTGCGGCAGCCTATGAAGCTGGTTATGGGATTCAAGATTTAAAGCCAGAACTGCCAAAACCAGAAGGGCTTACAATAGCAAATATCAGAGAGCCAGGTCGTAGATGGTTGTGAAAGGCAAGAAGTGCCAGCTAGGGCCTAATTTTATGTATCCTTGCATGCTCAGTAGCTCACTATTGACAGGTATATTTAAAACAGGAGAATATTTGCCAGCCTCAGCATTGTCCAGCATCAATAATCCTGACACCTTTTTTGACTGTAAGGTTCATTTCTTTGTGTCTCAAAGAACAAATGAACTCCATTCAGTTCTCCTGCAATATTTAAAATAGCAGTCAAATATAGATAATTGTGTACAATCATTCAATAAGTCTTCATCTAATCCAAGTAAGAAAGCAGTAGTGTGGCTGGTGGTGCAGCTCATGCCTTGCAATGGTGCTCAGTGTCTGATAGAGTACCACAACAGCAGTTTTGATAGCAGACTAGTTATAGTATGAAAAAAAACTTCAGATGTGCTCTCTTTGATCTTGTCCCTTTTCTGTGATGTTATAATAGAATTTCTCATCCTGATGTAAAACCTTTTTTTACATAATCTTGATGTAGACTTCAATTCTTCCATTTGTAACATCTGCATTTGTTTTATGTACCTTATGTATACCTTCTGTTTTAGCAGGTGAACTAGGAAAATAATGTATTTTTAATGTACATTGGACAGTTGAAACTGTTTTTAGTAATTCTGGTGCTGCAAATAGTTGTTAAACTCATCTTTCAAAACAAATGATAAGTGCTTTCATCTCACTATGTCACACTTCTTTGTAGTCAGTCCTTCATTGTGCTTGGAAGGCTGGACCAGAGATTTTACAGTTTATCAGTAATGGATTTTCTTGTATTCTCTTAATTGCTATGTCATAATTTTCTGTAGATGTGTCTCTTGGAGGGGAGTTTTCTCCCCTTCTGTCACCTCTTTTGTTTTAATTACTGACCAGTTTCTCTGAGTTCTAGGAAGAGAGTATGTTATTTTCCTCTTTGGTTCTCATTTGAGTCTATTTATGTGCAGAGAGCACTATATGTATTTCTGTTGCACATGAATATGAGTCTTTTTATGAATATTCGAATAAAAAACTCATCAGCTGGATGCACTATCAGCAGGTTTCGATTACCAGGACTCTTTTTTTTTCCCAAAGGAAATTCAGACAGGATGATTGCTCATCACATAAGTATTATCAGCTCCAAAGTAAGAATCAAGAGATCATGAATCATAAAAAACAGGCTGAGACTTCAACATGTCATCTAATTTCCTTTCCCCTGCTCTGTCTCTCTTCAGTTAACTCTACAAATGTGTTTCTTCATTGATGTTTCTTTGATCTCTCAATTGAGATTCTTCAATCGCCTGAGATTATCTGTTCCAGCAGAGCTCCTCTGCCCTTGCCATTTCCTTTAGTTTTCTCTAACGTCTAACCTGAGTCTTTCTTGTTGCAATTAAGCTCCTTTACACTTCGTTTTATACCCCATGGATATGGACAACTGATTAGTCCTATCTCTTTGCAACAACCTTTCGCAAACTGCCGAACTCTGTGCTGGGCTTTCTAGGAGTGAGGCTCAAGGGCTGTGCTCTCTGTCAGCACTTTTGGCTGTGAAGCACGTCTTCTCTGAGAGGCAAGGAAAAGGATTTCTCAGAGGCAGGGTTTCACAGTCTTGTTTGCTGCTACAGAGACCTGATCCTTTTCCTACTTAAAAAAGGACCAATCTACTATCATTTAACTTTTCCAGTTTTGCTGGTCAAGAGCTCACTGCCTCAGTTAATTTACCTACGGTCGCTCTCACCCCCCACAAAATACATAGCTAAAATTGTTGGTTTAAAAATTAAGATGCTGACCGAGTCACTGGGTAGTTCAGATTCAGTTTTGTTTTTTTCTTCTCGTCTTTCAGATGGGCTGCTCCTTGGGAGCTCCAGAAAGTGCTTTTGTTACTGTTTTTCTTCCCAAACATTTTTGGAGCTCATGAACTGGTATATGTTTCCTGCCTGTGTCCCCTGAAAATCCCAATCTAATTAACATGGTTTGTGTACATCTTGTCAGGGAGCAGCAGGAACAGGGTGCTCACTGAGACAAGGCAAGATGGGAGCTGAAGCATGATAATAGGGCAGGCAGAAGCCATGGCCTCACTGGCAAGGGAGCAGTGACACAGTACACAGGCAGGAAGGGTGACAGCAATCAGAGCTGAACCAGCAGACCACATCACCAGAGAAGTCCACAGTGATGAGGAGAGTTCAGGGTCAAGGCAGGATTATCAGTCAGTTGGTCAGAATTAGGGTGCAGAAGCACATCTTAGGCAGGGGCGGGGGCTGTGAGCCTTGGCTTAAAAGCATCTTCAGAAGTCTGGAGTCTCTACTGAGGCTCCTTTGCCTAGCTGCTCAGAGGAGTTCCTGCTCCTGAAGCTTCTTCCAGAATTTTCATGAGGTTCTCCAAGGCATCAGAGGCTTCTGAATTACCGGAGGTCTGGCCTTGAGTATGGAGGGCCCTGCTGCAGGATGTGGGGAGCGCACCCTGGCCCTGACACGTCTGTCACACTGCCACAGTTTGGTGCTCAGCACATAATGCGCTCAAATTCAAATTCACAGAAGTTTGTATTCAAATAGGTGGGGAAGCCTAAAGAAATCATAATGGCTATGGTTTATAGTATTTGTATTTTTATAGTTTGGATCTTTCTTCAGAGAGAGTTCACTTCTAGACTGAATGACATATCTAGAATTTCTTCCATCTCCAAATACATGCATTTTTAAAATCTAGTAGTTTCTGCCTAAACTCTGTAAGGGAGGAAGGAGGGATGAGATCTTGCAGAGATGGATACTGTATGAACACCTTATTTCTATACCTAGTATATGATGGAAGTCATCATGTCTAACTTGCATTGTGGAATTTCAAGGATTGTCTTTCACAGAGTGGCATTTCCCTCTCTGAGTCTTTAGGAATGGTAGTAGCAAGGATGGAGATTGGCTTTTAGAATCCTAATTGCTTCCTGCTTTCAAAATGGAATGACTTAACATGTATGACTCCTGGACAAAGAACATCTGTACAAATCTGAGACCAAAATTTTGCCATATTTATGTCTGTAGAAACTGCTTTTGTAGAAAGTGTAGGACAGGGTCACAAAAGATTATAAGGGGTTCTGTTCTTTGACTATCCAAACCTTACTGAGCTCGGGCAGCTGTTGTATCAGAGAGCATAAATATTCATGCAGCTACACCAGAGACTGTGAGCTTTGGTAGTGGTCCTCCATGTTGCAGAGCAGTTTAATGCTGGTAATATTATTGTGTTTCTCAAAGTCTGAAACATGAGGGGTTTTAAGGGTTGATGTGTGAACTCTCAAAGTAGTATTTTAGGAAATGGATCTGTCCTGAGGATGGTTATGTGAGCCTCATGAGGGAGCACTTAGCAGTATGGTAGTGCATTACAGTCATTTACTCATTTTTAGCCTCTTGAAATGGCTTGGAATTTTGATTTAAATACTTTTCCCCCAATTTCTTACAAAATGTTGAAAGATTAAGGAAAAGAAACTGCACAGGAAATGCTGTGTAGCCCTTGTAATTTTTTTAGGGGACAAAGGTTTGATTTTTTTTTTACAGCCTCTTTAGCTTTGTGCAGGGGGTAGAGTGAGGCTTTGCAGATTTTCTATATTATATGTGCTATTTTTTCCTGTGTTTTTTAAGCCCCTATTATTATAACAAGGTATTTAAAATTAATTTTTTTTATTCACCTTTCCAAATGTAAATGATCAAATCCCAGGCATACAAGTTGTCACATTAAGTACATTATTCTCCATACAGTTTTTAGGGATCCTAATTATATTAGTGCCACACAAATATGCTAAAAAGAACATAGATAATTACACATTGAATATTCTGCTTATTTATTTTCAATTCTATATAGTTCACATACAATGAATTCACACTTTACACACTCTGTAATCAATACCTGTCCTAAACAACGTGTATTCAGAAGAACAAGAGAAAAATATATAGAGAAAAATAGTGTTTGAGATCAGGAAAGTGCATTCAATTTTACATAAAGTTCTTTGCAATGCCTCCTCTATGAGTAGCAACTCTGAAGGCTGATTTAAGTCAAGTGAACAGCATGGCCCAGATGAAATTTTCCTGAACACCTTCCATGTAGCTAAGCAAAGCTAGCAGTGACCCTGGCTGTTCCCTAGGCAGTATTTTCCACAGAACGCATTGTTGCTGGGTACAGAGAATGATTTATTTCTAACTTCAGGTATACAGGCTAGAGAGGATTGTTTTTTCACCTTCAGAAAACTTCCCACAATACCTCTCCCCATTTCTCTGTGATCTACCACCGTGTAGATAGTGATGCATTACACCGTCTGGCCCTGATGCTCACGTCCATTTCAGAAGTGAGTTATGATTTAGTAAGAAAGGCAGGCACTCGGCTTTCTTAGGACAGATTATGTTTGCTTTCATAGGAATTATAACAAAATGGAATAGCTTCATTACAAGGAACAGCTGTGTATTTTTTCCCAAATCGGGTAGGGATCGAAGAGGTTTATTGATTTATTAACAAGATGTAATTAACTGGCAATCAGTGAACTACACTTACAGAATCAAAGTCAGCAACACGACAGATAAACCACAACATGAGATACCTAGAGACAGTAAACATATTCTCAGAATTTGCTGAACACCATTCTGTACTCTTTCCCAGGAAGTTCTCATCTCACTAACGCAGGAATGCCTCACAGCTGGATGCATCCTGCCTGTGGGGACACGCAGGGTGGGTTACAGGCACCCTCTTTCCTGTGAGGGCAGTTCCCATCTTTACACCTTCCCCACAAGCCTTCCCACCTGCCTGCGCTGCTCCGCGTGATCCACTGATCAACATGCCCGGGAAGGACCGTGTTGCCCCCCGTGCTCTCACCTCCCTCACTGCAGGGCAGGGAGGGCCAGCCTTTGGCAGGTGGGCTTGCAGTGCTAGTGCGGCAACTTCTGGCAATATCAAACCCTGCCTGGCAGCTTCTCGTCTCCACCCAGGCAGAGATTTTTGCCCTTTTTTAAATACATCCTTTCAAACTCGCTTTTACTCTCTTGTAAGCCTTGCTACTGTTTCATCCAGCCGGTGGTCACATTAAGCAGACCATGACTCTTCATTTCTTCATTATCATGTTTGGGGCAAACACTCTCTCAGCAGAGGCAGTTTTGGAAAATCTATTCACACACCCTCTATACACACAAATTCTTCTCACGTCACTTCCCGTTATCAGGTCATGTTAACATGAACAGACTGCTCAGATTTCATTTCCTAAAAATATTGGTGCAAAACTGTGCATTATTTCACAGAAATAAATCGGGGGGGAGGGGGGGGGGAATCATACAGTGTCCAAATAATGGCTATATAAATACAGGACTGGAAAATGTGGATTTAAAGACATATAATTTCCATTTTTTAAGATGGGCCCTCTGGCTACAGAATATAAAGCTTCCTGCAGTGGGTTTGCTAATTAATACCTACTTGTGGCTTTTAAGTACATTTATAACTAAATACATCTTCAGCCTGATAGATGCTTTATTTAATGAGCTTTTGGATTTTGGTCTTTTTGAATGCTGAAGGTGGAGTTTCTCCCACCCTGGATGTCATTGTAGCCATGAGAATATACCCAGTGGTTAGTTCATTGTGTGAGAATGTCCTGTGATTAATGAGAACTAGAAAAATCGTGAGGCTCTAGCATTGTGAACATTCAAAGAAAGAGATTTTTCTAAGTATATTTTTCCTTGCTCTTACCTTAATCCAGCCTGGTTACTGGCTACATCTTTAAGGAATCCAAGCAGTATAATTTGCTGATGAGTTATGAATGGATGAATTACTCTATTTCTCTAAATGTTCCTATTTCAGGCTTCAGGTTTCACTGTGCTGTCTCATCAGGCCTTAGTGACCACATATATCACCACACTGATGAAAGATTTCATGTTTCCTATTAATGAATACTTTGGACAAAAAACCTAAAGGAGGGGGAAATCAAAGCCTACCTAATGATCAGTAGTAGGTTCTCTCCTGTGATTCCTGTATGTTAGTTCAGTAAGTTTAAATGTTAGGGCATAGTTAATTCAGACTGTCACTTGAAATAAGGGATAGGGACCTATAAAGTTTTTGCATTAGAGCATTTTAGTATGTGTCGTGGTTTCATTGTGAACCAGACAGAAAAAAAACTATCAATTTGGGTTGCCAAAAGAAAAGGAATTTTGTAATCAAGAGCAAAGCAGGTTTAAACTTGAAAAGAACAGACTTTTATTAACTAATACAAACAGGAAAGAAGGAGAAGAAAAAAAAACAACTAACAAACTCTTAGAATTAGAATGAAACCTTTCAAACATTCTTCCTCTATTACCAAAATTTCTCTCACTCTCATTAACAACATACAGAAATTACATTTAGAAACTTTCAGTCAGTTTTTCAATTCTAGAATAGTCTTTCTTCAATTCTTCTAGAGATTGGAGCATCTTTTACTCGCTATGGAACTAAAAACTGAAACAAAACAAGACAAAACAAACTTTTNTTAACATTGAAATTTCTCCTTAGACATTCTTCTTAGTAACAACAAAGGACTTCTAAGGCTTTTACTGGTCTCTAACTCACCCGTCATGGTAATGAACATAATTATTGAAGCTGGTTTTTTTTACCTGCAGTAAACTGTGATTATTGAACTTTGTTTCAGATTATTCATATGCATTAGCAGCATGTACGGTACTACACTGGCAGGCGTGAGGAAATGAAATTTCAGATCCTGGGACCTTTCAAGTATTTATTATTGGTCTTGTATGATTTCTTAAATTTGCAATTAGGATATTGCGCTTGGATGCTATACTCTATGTTTTGCTTAGAAAGAAACGTTGCTTTATTCCAAATGAGACCCTCTCACATGCAGAGAATCTTGAATTATCAATTTTCCCCGTTTATGTTTTGTTGACTTTAGAACTCTTTGTGGCAGAGACTGCTTTTCAATTTATGCAGTGTTTTATGTCATGGGAATCCAGTTCTAACTGAAGGCATCAGGGGAAGGTACCATTCTTGTAGGGTTATGTAATTTATGACCTACTATTTTCCCATCTGAAAATGGTAAGGTTTGCGATAAGCAAAATTAATACAAATTGTTTGCTTAATAAGGACAAGAGAAATACATTTCCAAGGGTATTGTACCTTCATGACTAAGGATGTGAAAAATGAATAATAGATGTAAGGTAGGCTGTTTTTACTGCCTGCTTAATACCTCCAACATAAAACTGTAATTGAGCATAAAAACATAAATTCTTCTAGCACAAAACATTTCTTATTAAGATAAACCTGTCAATGTGATGATACAAGCAATAACCTTGGATTACAAGAATGTCGGCTAGAAATCTTTGTAAGTAATCTCACAGAAGTCTTCCTTATTGACTTATACTTTAAGAATCAATTACTTCAGATTTTCATTGGATTGAGAAAATGCTTGAAAAAGCCAGAATAAAATATATATATCAAATACTGATATCCTTATTTCTTCTTTCTCAAAACTTTAATCATGAAATTTTAGCTCAGGAATGACTACTCTGATTTGCTTGCTTTTATTTATTTATTTTTATTATTGTTTTTTTACATAGCACTCATGCATCCAAGTGCAGCTGAAAAGAAGCCAAAAAATAAAAAGGCTGAGCCCCCTTGCAGATTTATGTCTGAAATTCTGCATTTGTAAATACAGTGGTCTTTACTGTGTCTGCAATCGACATTGTAATTTGCAATTTAGGATACTAACACACACATACACACACATTTAAAAGTAAATATCTGGTGTCATCATCATATATATATATCTTTCATTCTTCTGGATGAAAGCAGGGTTGGTTCACTGCTTTTATTTATATCCTGAATTACAGCTAGACAAAGGGAATAATACGCATGGTAAGAGTCTATTTGTTGAAGAAAGGTGGTCTGTCTCTCCTGCTGCTTGAAGTCCTCCGTAATGCCAGTCCGATAAGTCCTATATAACATAGCAAGAGTAGAGATGTTCTGTTTGTTCGCCCATATTTTTCTGTTACAGTAAATGTGATTATGTTTTTACTACCTGCTCACTGAAAGAGAAAACAAATTGCTTTCCACAAAATAGCAAAAACTCTACTAATTATAGAGTAAAATCATAAAAAGAATATTTTAAACTTCCAAATTATTGCTGAAACATTTCAATTAGTCTTTGATTTCATGAAATCTGAGTCTTCAAGTAAATTTATAGCTGAGTTTGAATTGAAAGTGTCCCTTAGTGAAATGGAAGTCATTACTCAGAAAGTATGTAATGAAATTAAAATCAAAGAAGGATAGCAGCACTTTTAATTGGAAAGATTCAGTTTGTGTTAAAGACAATACATTTCAACATTCAATCTTTTTTGTGGAGTTTAGCTGGTTGAAAATATTTTAGCCTAAATGTGTATCTCATTAATGTAAGCTAATAAGAAAAATATATAGCCTAATCATTCAAACATGCTAGAAGATATTTCTACATTGTCTTTTGCCCTGTAGACAGTAAGATATAAATAAGTACATGTCCTTTTCTTTTGCTAAAAGTATATTTTCTAAAATTAGTTCAGTATGGTTAAAACCTCTGTCTTTCAATATTTTGGGCAATAAAGAAGCTTCCTCAATGCTTTCTCTCAAATTCACTTAATCCCTGTTCTAAATTAATCATGTTCTAGAACAAGGAAGCTCAGCTCCAAACCTACAGACTCTTTGGGTTCTCAGTATGCCAAATTTTCACTAATGCTAGGTATTTTTGTTGGTCTCGAGCTAAGCATATAAATAATGATTATGAAGAGGGTGTGTGAATTTTGTGTGTCTTGCATATATAAAAATGCAAAATAGCAGCAGCTGATTTCACTACCAGGGATTCTACTGCAAGTGGCAGGACTGAATAAAGCTATATATTCATTTCTTTCTTAGTGTCGTATAGAGATAATTTGATAGGCCAGTGGATACAGTGATCTACATATGTAGTATTGGTTTTCTAAGCATCACTTTTGCAGTTTTGTACTCTAAACACATGGCACATTTAATTTATAAAAGTAATGCTTGAACCTTGCTTCAGAAATTATATTGTAAAACAACCCATAGTAAGTAGGTATCTCCCCAAAAGAAGACATAAGAATTTCCCTCTTGTGTAAAACAGTATAAAATTTATATATGAAAATAGAAAACTGTATCTATTTTTTCAATAAACTTAGGAATAGAAAAAATATCAGGACTTTTTTGCTCCTTTTGCTTCTTTAGCCTGACATTGTCACAACATTTTGTGAACAAATAAACAGGGTACCATGGAAAAATCCTGCAAACCACTTAAAAGAAAGAATTACCATCGTATGATTCAACTCCAAATCAAAGCAAAAGTTCTGCAGTCTAGGAAATTTTCTTCCACTACTAATCCATGGTATTTTTTATTCTGTGATTTAAATGGATTTTTTATGAAGTTGTCCTTAGGCAGTTGCCTCTACATTTTGATCTGACTTTTCTGACTTGAAGTCATGTAGCTGTGGCCATTGTGTTCCAGTGCGTTCCATGTTGCCGATATATGGCTCATCTCAATATACGGAATTCAGATATATGGAATTCATTACGGTGTGATGATATCAATAGTTTTATTCCCTATCCAGCAATTCAGTGCAAGTAGCAATTTAAATCTAGGAAGGAAAATATTCTGTTACCTTGCAGGTAACGACTTGTAATAGGTTATGAACGAATAATTAGACTGCAGGTTCTTCTGGATAACAACAGTTCTTTACATTTGTGTTTTTCTAATGTCAAACACGAGTCCTAATTTATTCAACAAAATTAATGGAGTTCAACTAAAATCCTCTTGGGCCCTGTGTCTATTAAAGCCAATGGTCATTTTGCTGCAGGTAGCAGTGTTGACAAGAATAAATCCTCACTTAGAAGCACAAGCCACTGTTGTTTAAGAAAGATTCTATTATAAATGTTAATTGTTTTCTTTAAATATATATATGTCTAATGAAAGAGAAACAAAGTGAAAAGAAAGAAAAATCT
>WAAG01006354.1:869-13216 GCA_013390105.1 Tichodroma muraria
TAAGAACAGAAAATCAAACACCACCCACTCCCTTTACTACATCTGTGTTAGAACTCCCACTAATCTCTCTTCCTCTTGGCTCCAAGCTTCTCTATTTCCTGATTAGAGGGAGGGATTTTCCCATTACCACCTGCATATTGCATCCTAAAGATGTGAAAAGCCTCAAAACAAGGGGCAGGACAAAGCCTTAAACCTTAAATTAGATATAGGGTCTAAACTGAACACCTTCAGCTCATCTCTGTGCAGGGACTGGGGACTGGTTCCCCTCTTTGATTCAAGTTGTTTGCATATAGATTTTAGTTTTTTCAACTATTCCTCCTAAATATGTATTTGATTTCCGTAGGCAGCTAAGAGAGGGATGAAGGAAAGATTTGAAAGGTTCCAAAAGATCTTTATCCATTTGATGCAGATGCCTGGGTCCGATAGCACCAATGAGTGGAAGGTCTGGATTGTTCCCTGCTCCTCTGATACATATGACATCATAAATGCCTGACTTCATCTTAGATGCCATGGGAGGTCACCGAAAAAAACATCTACACCTGCCCCAAGACAATGTCTGCCTAACAAAACATAACATGGTGCACACAAGAAGAAATCTGATGGAGGATGCCTGATGGAACAAACCTCATGAGGCAGTGCTGGTCTGGGTGAGCGGGTGGAAGTCACTCAGTCATGGACAGTGAAGAGGGTGGGACGAGGATTGAACAGCTGCCCTGGAAAAGCTTTAGTACTGAAACAAAATACGTTCCACTGCAATCAGACCCACTCTTCTTTCATTCATCCACAGAGTAATTTAGTCCTTCCCTGCTGCTCAGGTGAAGGGGATTCTCTCTGCCTCTTCATACAGTGGGGTTTGGGGGTCTCACCTGACTGAGCCCTCTCAAGTGAATCCTTTCAGAGTGGATGGTGTGCGCTGGGGAAAGGAGGAGGAGAAAGACAAGATAAATCCACCTATGCATGGAGGTATAGGAAGATGAATATGTAAGATACATATCCATTATGTATTAAAAATTTCAGAAGTATTCAGGGCTTCTTTCCTCCTAGCATGAAAAAATTATGTATTAATAATGAAATAGCATAAACCTTAGCCATACTCCCCCATAAACACTTTTACTTGGTTGTAGCTTGAAATTTTAAATATTAAAGTGAAAGATTTGGGACCTATTTTTTCAGCTGAAATTAATTGTCTTAATTTTACCTCTATTTTGGCTGGGAAACTGTCAGTCTCTGGTTTTGCTTCTTGGAATACAACTTTCTCTTCATACCTGCAAAAATGAGGCTGTAGTAACATAAGCACAGCAACACTAGGCAAGACCCAACTGCCTCTGGAGCAATTCAGTGTTTCTCATAATGCTCAATAGCAGATGTTTAGTGAACATGCGAAATAGAATAAGCATATAAGTTAATCCTGCTACAAACTGATTAATTTGGGGAATTTCTGAGGTCACAAGAGCACTCTTGTTATCACATCTAATAGTTTTTAGTGGTCCTTTCTCCTTGCTAGATTTTTCTCATCACCCAATCATTTTTAACCCATGTAAGGCCATTTTTGGCATCCCAATTATTCTCCAACAGCAAGGCCCATGGTTTTATTAGGCATTAGGTGAAAAAGCACTGTTACTGTATTAGATTTTCCTTAACTATTCTGAAATAAAAAAAATTTGGTTTCTCTTTTTAATTCAACTTTTTTACAACACTCATTATTGCAGATTCTTCCATCATATTTTCATTTCAGCCATTTCTTCTTCATACATTTTCACTCTTTTTCATTCTCTTTGCATAATGTTTTTTTGTTTGTTTGTTTGTTTCTAGGCCTCTTCATGCCCCATCTTTTTACTATTTCCAGGTCTAAACAGCTCCTTTTCAGGATGGGCTCATTGGTATTCTTGATGTGGGGAAGGTGTAGATTTATGCAGTGGCATAATGATCTGTTCTGATTCTTTCTTCATCACTTTTCTAATGCATCCTAACATTTTATTTGCTTTTTTGACTGCTGCCAAGAATTAGGATGAGATTTTTCCAGAGAACTGTAAATAACCAACTGCAAAGCTGTGGCAAACTATTTTTGCACGTGCTGTCCCTGATCTAGTTTTGTTGAAATGTAGCTCAGCTGATATTAGTGGGACAATTTCAGAGATATAGTGACATAACAGGCAGTCCTCTGAAGAAATGCTGCGAATGCTCTTGGGACGAAGAGTGCCACATGAATGTGCTGCATTTAAACTAGGTGAAGGCAGTTTAAAGAAACAAAATTTTGCTCTGACTCTGGAAGATGGTCCTGAAAGCACCCACGTATACAAGAAGACAGTTCTTGCTGCTGCGGACTCCAATCCTTCCTTGCCCAAACATCTCACCTAAGAATGAAGTTTTACCACAAAAGTGAGAAGACATGAAAGGGGATCCATGATTGCCATGCTAAGCACAGATGAAAAGAAAGTCCTTATTGCAAGGAACTTATGATTTAAGTAATATAGAAAGAAACAGAAAGATGAGAACAAGAACAATGGCAACATAAACAAATCAATGCCACAATGTGTGCTGTTCTAGGCACTACAATAAAAAAGATATTAAGCTATTAGATAGTGTCCAAAAGAGAGCAATGAAGAAGGTGAAGGACCTTGATGGGAAGCTGTGTGAGGAGCAGCTGAGGTCATTTGGTCTGCTGAGTCTAGAAAAGAGGAGACTGATGGGAGATCTCACTGCAGTTAGAGCATCCTGATGAGGAGAAGCAGATGGGCAGGCACTGATCTCTTCTCTGTGGTGAGACTCAAAAGAATGGCCTGATTTTGTGTCAAGGGAGGTTTAGATTGGCTGTTAGGAAAAGGTTCTGCCCCCAGAGGGTGTCTGGGCACTGGAACAGGCTCTCCAGGGCAGTGGTCACAGCACCAGCCTGACAGAGTTCAAGAAGTGTTTGGACATTGCTCTCGGGCACAGGGTGTGACTCTTGGGGATGGTCCTGTGCAGGGCCAGGAGTTGGCTTCAATGATCCTTGTGGGTCCCTTCCAACTCAGCATATTCTGTGATTCTGTGATCTATCAGGAGATATGGCTGAAGTTCTGCAAGGAGAACAAAACCAGAGCAGAAGGATGACAGTGGAGAGAAGATGGAATACAGAAATACAAAGAAACTCGGAGAAACTGGAGTCAAGATAGACTGACATGAAATCCAGTGTGAGAAAGGGTTCTGGATTTCACAGCTGCGGGGGGAAAGAGTGTTCGGAGCTATGAAGAGGGTATCACAATAGTTTGCACTGCCATGGAGCCAAGAAAGGGTTGCAGTAATCATTAACCCTTAAAGCAGTGGGGCAACTGAAGCTTAGAGGGACAAGGAATGTGTGTGAATCCCCAAGACTGTGTTTAACCTCAAAAATCAGATAAATGACATCACGTCTGATACCAAAAACTTCATAAACTGAGACAAGAAGCTGCAGTGCTGGAGGGATTTATTGTTATTCCCCTTTGTTTCTTCATCCCTGGCAGAGATGCCAGAGATACAAAGCGTGTTCACTGTTCCTGATCCTGCCTTCCTAGAGAGTGGGAGGAAAAGGATTACTCTGCAGCACTGAGCAACAACAGTGGTCCCTGCAGCAGGAGGAAACCATGGTTCACACCTTCCCAGTAAATTTCAAATTTTCTTCTAGTCCAGTTCTGCCTATTTTTTCCCCACAATAGAGTTAGATAAGGCTTTTAAAAGACAGTAGCTCATCAGACGAGCAGATTTGGAGGATGGAAGGATGTCCACACTCAATTTTCTGAATGCCTTCATGTCACAGCGCTGCCTGGTGTACATCCAGAATCTCCAGGAAAAAACATCTTGTCCACTGGCAGTGCAGACTTCTTCAAGGTCTCAGAAGGGAGGGGGCTGCTATTGCCCTGTGAGTAGCAGAGTGTTATTCTTTTCTGCTCTGGGATGGTTTTAGCAACTCATGAATGGTGACAGAATTTGAGCCCACTATATGTGGTACTATAGAAAAACATCTCCCACCTGCTTTCCAGCACAGTCCTTGATTACCCATCAGATCAGTCATTTAGCAAATTTCATGTCATGCTGACCAGCTGCATCTGGCATCACAGCTCATTTGGTAAAAAAGAAGCTGTGCTGTTGTAGCTCAGTCAAAGACAGAACATCTGTCTCATCAAGCCAAAAAAAACCAGACACTATCAACACGGTGCATTCTCCATCATCACTGCAGCCTCTTCCTCTTGCTGTTACATAAAACATCTGAAACATCCCTGTCATTTGGAAAGAATGAATCAATGGTTTACAAATCAGGAGTAACAGTTCAATTTGTTTTCATCTCCCTCTTTTCTGAAGCTTTCCCTTGTGATAAAATAGAAAGGCACATGATCCTGGGGCAATAGTGAGTCAGGTTTAGCTCCCCTCCCTCTGTTCTGTTCCCCATGAATAGGAATCAATACTTTGGCTGGTACCTATACACATACATTGGTTCGTTGGTGAAGGCAAAGAAGCACAGGCCCACCACAATGCCACCTTGAATTCAGTTCATCACCTCTTTATTTCCTCTTCTGCCGTCATTAATTTATTTTTTCCCATGCTCCAAGCCTAGTCCCTTGTGAAAAGAGCTTTTTCATTCTCTCCCTTACCCAAGACTCCACAGCCTACTCAGCTTTTACTTCATCTTTTGTCTATTTTACTGTAGGTAGTGTTACAGGACAGGAGGAGAACATGTTGCAATGATCACAGAAATTCACTGTGGCCTTTTTTTTATTCCATTAGCATAGATTTTAGGAACAATCTTCAGTTTTGCAAGCTATTTGTTACCATAAGGCTTAGCTCTTCTCCAGACCTTTTCCTCCAAGGATCTGAAATTGCTCTGCAAATGTCAATTAATTGAACAGCCTCCATGCAGAAAGTTTCATAATACTCATTTTAAAATGAGAAAACTGGAGCAATGAATGTATGGTTGCTCATTATCAGCTAATAGAGAAATTAGAAATAGAGCTTTGGAGTCTCCCAAACCTTATATTTTAATAGATTGCATCTATCTCTATTATTAATTAGAATAGGAATTTTTACCTCATATTTCTAAAATGATATCTCCCCTTCCTTCTTCAGTACAACAGAAACATCTTCTTTTTCATCATAACAAATATGCAAGTGTAGTTCTTCCCACAAATAGAAGGGAGGCTCTCTCATGCCTAAAAGGAATCCATCTTTAGCCTTTCTCCTCTCTCTTTTCCAAAGCCTTTCTGGTTACTGGACAAGCCAAAATCAGAACAATGCATTATTACAAATCACAGCAGGTAAATGAGTGCATTAAAATCCTGAGTTTATGAACAAATACTGCTTTCTGCCTGTGGAGCACAGGTGGAACATGTTGCCTGCAGATACAGACTCTATCACCACCTAAAGCCTTCTATGTGTCTGGAATCAAATCCCACAGGTAGCCGTGCTATCAATCTACTCTCTGAAGTGTACTTGAGAGGAAGCAAGGGACGTGAGGAGGAGAGCAGAAACACAGGCTGAGCTACACAGCCTACAGCACCTCGTGGTCCAGTCCCATTCCTTCATTTCGTGTGCTGCAGTGCACAGTTTTTTGGGAAGTCACCACTGAAAAATACAACTGTTCTAAATTTATGCCACTCACACTCAGTTTTTTCCTCATACACAGCATCACTGCCACAGAAAGGAGACCACTGGGACTGAGGCTGAGGGCAGAACACATAACCTGTGCTCCAAACCACTACCAAGGGGATGCATTTTCAGGTGTTCCAGCAGGTTTCAGATGCTTGTGCTTACAGCAATCTCCCTCTTTAGCTTCCAGGCAAGAAATGCTGTGCATCACATCCAGTACCTTGCTGAGGGTGGCCCCTCATCAGTGACTGACCTAAAAAAAAAATGCAAAGAAACAGAATTTCACACTTCAGATCCATTACCTCTTGCCCTGTCACTTCATGCCTTTATAAAGTCTCTCTCCATCTGTCTTGTAGTCTCCCATCAGGCACTGGAAGGTGCTCAAAGGTCTCCCTGGAGCAATCTCTTCTCCAGGCTGAACAATCCCAATTCTCTCAGCCTCTCCTCATAAGAAAGGTACTCTATCATCCTTTTCCACATGCTGATACTGCACAGTGCTGCCTCCAAAGGCATTCATTTTATTCTATTAAATGTGGACACTTCCACCCTCAGCAGTTACCCCAGGATCCCCTCATATTCAAATGAGAGAAATAAGCATATTTGAGAGGGAATTTATCTCATCAGCTTTTGCTGATGTCTAAAATAGCTCAAATGAAATGCAGACTAAAAGAACCCATCTTTCTCTATTGATTAAAGAGGAAGCCTGAGGGGTTAGATCAGATATAAATGTCAGCATTATAGGCAGCAAGATAGGTGAGATGAATCCCAAATTAACTTACCAGTTAGATATGATGGGCAAAGATAGAAGAAAAGAGAAAATGAAGACATTCATGGAAAGATATACAGATAAACATTGTCTGACCAGAAGTAGGCCTCAAACCCATCCCACTTCATTCCACCTCCTTGGTTCTTTCCCTTCAACTTCAAATTAATTCTTGTACAGCAAAAGAATGCATTATAAAACTCAGCACATAATTTCGTACACAAGGATAAAATTTATATGTACTTAATTCATGCTTTAAATTAAGCCTGGTTTTTGACCCAGTAAGTTTCTATTCCTGGAGGTCAGCAAAACTGGTGTTTTGAAATCTGGTAATCAGGGAGGTATATAGGCAAATAATCATATCCTGACTTCAGTTCACTGAATAAGTGTTATTAAACCTCTCAGTTTTCACATCCTTACTACCCCTGGGGCCATTAATGTAATTTCTCCTTTCAAGAATTAATTCAAGAGTTAAAATTTTGCTGGCAACCTGTGTGATTGGTTGGATTAGCTGAGTAAGTATAGCAGTCTGAGATGACACAGGATTCACTGACTCACTCCTATCCAAGAATATGAGGAGTGATTGTGCCACTAAATAAATAATGACCTTGGCTTTTCCTCAGGTGATATTGCCACTGAGATCAGTGAATATTGATAGTCATTAGGATAGACTATTATATAATAGTCTATATAGTATATATTAATAGTCTATATAATTTTATATTAATGCAATGTATTGGCATATTTTAAAAAAGTACTCCATACAAATTTAGGTTGGGATTTTGCAATGAGGAGCTGGGAAGTTTGGCCAAAATACCGCCTTATGCAAGTGTAGTTGACAGAATGGAACTAGAAAATCATTGTTTCCAAACCCACTTAAGGTGTACTTGTATAAAAAACAATGTTGGGGGACATCCTCTGGTCTTAACTGATATGTCCTGGGCTCATCCATAGAGCTAAACTTTCTTAACTGCCAAAATATCACCCACCTGGTCTTTCTGAAATGAGCCCAAGTCTCAGGAATTATCTGGGAACTGCCTAAAATTATTCTGGTTTGCTCAGTGAGGACACTGGCAGGAGCTGCTCTGACCACTTCATGCCCCAGTTGAGCTGTGGAGCCTGTGCCTTTGCCCTAGCACTGCTCAAAATACCACTTGTCTGGCTCTTATGTCTCTATACACTTCAACTAGATTCTTTGACTGCTCTAATTAGTTTTTTTTCCCCAGATCTTCCCCAAGAAGTGAGAAAAGGATGATAACCCATCATGTCACACGCTGGGTGTCACACCAGCCGTGAGATAAATGGGCTGCCTTGCCCCTGTGGCTGCTGTGGGTGTTGGTCTGCTCAGAGTTTATTGAAAACCTTTCTGTCAGTGGTGAAACTGTCAGCACCTTGAGATTCTGCATCCAGAGCAGAAGTACAGGCTATGTGACACATGATGAAGTAAATAGTTACATTCTTTTTCCCCCCCAAAGGATCAAATTGGTGATTTGTGTTTGGTTTTGGGGGGATTAAACTATCTTGTCTTTCAAGTAACTTTAATATTGCTTAGCATATGAAGATAGAAATTGATTCAGCTGTAAGATTCAAGTGCCAAAGAAGTTCACTTACTTTTCACAGAAGTTTTTTACATTTAAATACTATTTTTGTCCCTTGTTTATACTTAATAATTTGATTTTACCTACAGAAGTAATTATCCCTTTGGGTTTTCTTTTCCTACTCTTTTTCCAAAGTGAATATTGGCATTGCCTGTTGCAATAACTGCCCCTGCAGCTGCTTGTCACTGCTGACTGGACACCTGTTAGGTCAGTCACAAATTCACAACGTATTCTCCCAACTCCATTACATACATGTGCAAATATGATTTTGCAGAGGGAATTCAAAATGAGACCACTATCTCACACTGCAGGATGACAGGTGAGCTTTCCAAGATGCTACAGTCCCAAAGATGGTTTAATCACGACTTTGCTCTGTACCATGAAATACAATTATTTTACAGCTAACCAATTTCAGAAAAGCTTAAGTAGTCTGAAGCAGTGACTGTGCTGGGCTTGCATCTGAGGCAGGAGGATTTTAAATTGATGTGCCTGCAGGCACTACTACAGATAGATTATTTGTGTGGAATGGCTTTTGCATTCCTACTTTTGTAAATGCTGAACGCTCTGATTAGGTTTCAGCTGTTCCCAAAAAGCGCAAATCCCTTCTCTCTTGTCCTGTCCACCAGGAGCCAAGCTCAGTAAGGTGGTCAGCAGAAACCCCCAGCTGGGCTCAGCCCTTGCTGTGTCCCCCCACAAAATTCTCTGAAGGGGATCTCCACATCCCTCCTCTGCTCTCAGGGCCCTGAGCTCCAGCACCCAAACCCCCAGAGAGGAGGGGATGCACTCAGGGCTCTGACATCAGACAAGTGCCAGCAGATGATGAAATAGGAGAGGAATTTGGACTGAGAGAGGTGTGGAGAGTGCAAAGCTGCCTCCCCTGGTGACCAACTCCCTTCATGACCCATCTCTTTGCAGGAGAGCAGGACTGCAGAGTTATTGAGCGAGCAGCTCAGCGAAGGAGCAGGGGTGAGCAGGTCATTGCCATAAACCACTTAATGAACTGGCTCCTTTTCTTCCTCATAAGTTATGAAGACTGATTTTCATATTTTGTTACTCAGTGAGTGCTTGTGACAACATTTTTCACCCCCAGGGACCACTTGAAAATTGGCTGATGCAACTACTTCACTCCTTTCAAGTTTCAAGCCTTCACTCTAGATAGTATGCTGTTGGTTTCTTATCCCATCACAGAATAGCTCTGCTGCTCAGTGGAAGAATTCATAATCCTCACAGGAATTATCTAGGTGGCTGCACAAAGTTTTTTGATAATGGTACTCATGAAAGAGCAATTCTTTGAAGTATATGCTGCCTTCCCTTTCATAAAAGTGTTAGCCTGGAAGCAACCTTATACAAAATGTCTTTGCCAAATTCTGATATGGTCTCTGTGCTCCTTGCAGTCTCCTCTCCTTCCTGCAGTATTTGGAATCCTTCACTTTTTGTACTAAAGGAGCAGGAAGCCGCTTGGGCTGTGAGGCAAACCCTGCAGAGTGCTTCACATATCCATGCATTATCCAGTTTTTCTGGAAAATAACTTAAAGAAAATTACCTCCTTCTATGAAATGTGAGCTGTTTCTCTGCCTCAAGAGTGTCAGTGCCTGAAAAGTTTGATAGGAGAGTTTAGTGGCATGCAGAGTGCTAAGAAGAATTTAAACAGTATGACGCAATGCATTTTTTTGGTGTTCTTTGTACATCTGTTGGTGTTCCTTTGCTCTTTGTGCTTGTTTTTCTGTAGGATTTCCAAATCATGTTGTTGTTACTGTATTTTTGTATCCATATAAATACATAAATCTGAGTATCTGTCAGACTCCCTGGAGCTTGTATTATAAACAAATTATAAAAAAAGAACTTAATATCTCCATAACTAACACATTCCACCTGACTTCTCTGATAGGGAGCAAAGCAAAGCTGTGCCATACATTTTTAAAAAAAATATCTTTGGGATTTCTTATGTCCTGGGTCATGACAGTCCCTTTCAGAGGGATTTATCTGTAAGTATTCACTTTTGCTTCCTTGATCTCTTTAATTTCTTTTACCATAAGACCCATAAAACTTCCCACATCCAGACACTCATATCTTTGTATACTTTTTTTCTGTCTGCAGACCAATACTCTTATTTCTTCCTTCTCCAAATACCTGTGCCTTAACTATTTGCCACTTTCTTTTTCATCTGCAAGATCTCTGGGTAAGAAAAGAGGGTTTCTATGTGTTTGCTTCCAGCATGTTGTAACACAGCACAGTGAAAGGAAAATGGGATTCCTCTGTGATACAGCAGTGTGAAAAATAGACAGTGTTTGGCTGAATTCCATTCTCTACCGCTGCAAAAGCAGATGGATTCAGGAGCATAACTAGAAGGTTCTCAGTGTTGTTTTCGAGTTCTGCTCTACCAAACACAGCTTGCTCCTGACTGATCTGAAAGATTTTATCTTGTGGCTTCAGGGTGAAGTTGGTTCCTCTTCCCAGGGAGTTCATAACAGTCCTTTCTCCTGGCATCCTCAGCTTCAATCAGTCCCTGGGAGCACTGCGAGCCTTCCACTTCCTGAATTGCAGAGGCTTCTGAATTACACAGACTCATGAAATACCAAGAGTCTGGTTTCTTTTCCCNGACCCAGCCTTACTATAGAGTAGAATCACTAAGGCTGGAAAACACCTCTGTGATATCATCTCCAACTATTAACCCAGCACTGCTAAGGCCCACACTAAACCATGCCACATATACACACCTTTTAAATCCCTCCAGGGATGGTGACTCCACCACTTCCCTGGGAATACTATTCCAGTGTTTTAGTGAATGTGTTTTTCCTGATACCAAATCTAAACATTCCCTTGTGCAAGTTAAACCATTCACCTGCCCTTCAAACTTGGAGGGCATCATTGCCCTGTCCTAAGCATTTCTGCACCTTGTCTCAAGGAGCACTCAATTAAGATCCAAGTTCTGTCACTCAGCAAGTTCTAAAGCAAATCCATGCAAGCATTTTAGGTTTATTGACATCCCTTCTACAATCTATCTGTGTGTCTACACTGTGTCAGCGGCAACTGGAGCAAGTTTTCCTTCAGTGGCCAGCACTGCCAACTAAGGTCCCATTCTCCCTGGTAGTGGGAGGCATTTTTTATGAAGTAGAGATAAAATCTTGTGGTTTGATTGCTAGTTTGCTCTCTTAGAAGGAGGAAGTAAAGGCAGCCATGCTGTCAGTGTTTGTGTGGATGCTTCTCCCATCCTTTCAACCTTAATTGATCTTCAGGACCAGTTTCACACAAATTTGACAGAGGAGCAAAAGCTTCAGGTACATCAGTCTTCTGAAATTTTCATGGAAAAAAACACTAAGAGAATAATTCTGTCAGTGACACTTCATAGAGAAGATTAGAGTACAGGATAAATTTTTCATACAGTGTAGATGCAAAGACCTTGGACAGTGGAAAAGACTGAGGGCATGCTTGAATCTCGTTAAACAGCAGAGAGTTGCTCAATGCACAAAAGTTTAGGAAATTCGGCTTCATAAGTTTTGATAGTCGCAGAAAGCTTGTAAAATTGCAGATTCTGTCTGTGCTATCCATAGGACAGGAAATAACCAGAACACATGAAAATGACAGGAAAGTTCTATTTTAAAGTAGCTGTTATATGAACTTCCAGCTGGAAGGATTGCTTATTTATCTATCAAATATTCTGGCTCCTTGAGACAAATGTGGACATGCTTCCTGGAGAACTGGTTTCTGAAAAAGCCATGCAATACAAACTGTTTATCCAGAACCCCAGAATCACCTAGATTGGAAAAGACCTTTGAGAGGATGAAGTAAGGCCTTGAATACTTCACATGAACAAGCAGTGAATCCCCAAATGAGAAATAACTCATTCATGGCATCATGGTACTCATAGAAATGATGAGGGTCAATCCAAGCAGTGGCTGTGCACCATCATGGAACTGATCAAGGCAAATGATCCAGTGAAGAACACCATGTTACCTCCAGGTATTTTCTACATGCGTAATCTCTCCGTTCTGTTTATGAAAGACTTAGAAACAATCTTCAAAACTATGCCTGGAAACATAATCATAACTCTATTGGATGTCAAAAATAATTGTATCAGTAGAGACACAGTGATCTGACATGTAGTAATTTCCCTCAAATCTCATTCCAGCTAGTCACCAGCTTTTGTGCTATAATTACCTGCCTTTCTATTTCTACTAACCACAGGGGCTACAAATGTTGTTACTTCTGTTCTGATTAAGTACCCTGCTCTGCTCAGATACCAACTGTCTTTTTTCTTTGAAATTGTCTAATCAGCTAACATAATGAAGTTATATCCAGAGCAGTTTCCAAATTCTGTTTAGCTTGAGGCTCTCTGGTTCTGCTTTAGAACAAAAGTCCCGGTGAAAGCAAAAGCTTGTCTATTTTTCCAG
>WAAG01006360.1:21569-39117 GCA_013390105.1 Tichodroma muraria
AGATCCTTCAGAAAAAATTGCCAAGTTCCCCATAAAGAATAATGGTGGTTTAACTTTTAACACGGGTAACTTCTCGTTAATAGGTATCAAATTAAAATTGACTTATGCCTTTAAATATGGGCAGTTTTCAGTCCTCATAGTTTTTTGTACCATAATTGTGGATATTCTGTTTATTCAGTATTATGCTAACTATTCCTGTAATTATATTATATTTATTATTATAAAGGCCTTTCTTATTATTATTATTATTGCAATAATTAGTCCTCTTTATACTGATAAAATCTTGTCCCATCTGGGTTTTGGNCTGGAGCAGTGCTAATGAGCTCTGCTCTAATACATGAAGGAACATATGGCCCCCATCTGAATACAAACTGGACACAAAGCAGTAATTCAGCTGAGATGTCCTGAATATTGTAAACTGGGTGAATGTGGTTGAAGGTGTTTATAAATGGTGGCTGAATCCCACACACTGACTCACTGCCTTCTAATGTCCGGGGCTCAAGGTGCTATTTGTAAGAGTATAGAAAATGACCAGTAGAGGGAATTCTTAATTAATGCTAACAAAATAGCAAACTGAAGTGTTTTGCTATGAAGAAAAGACTTCTTGTGCTCATGACGCAGCAAGAGACGGATTATGGAGAGGGCGAGTTAGGAGAAGAAAAATCACAGGACAAGCAAATTGAGTATTTACTGGCAAATAATTGCTCTCTTAAGCTGTGGCTCTCTTCCTAAATTCTTGGCATTCCTGAGCACTAGAACCATTTTCAAAAAATGCATCGTTACAGAGTAGATGTAAAAAAACCTCTCAAAGGCTGATGGTGCAGACTTGTGCAGGTAAGAATGTGTGCATTACTGCCTATATTTCTTCTAAAGCTTTAGATTGCCATCGTTTACAGGACTGCTACTTTTCTCTGTCTCCGATAGAACTGCTGTTTCGGTTTCACAGCTATATTTCGTCTGAAAGTTGGGGAAGTGAGGACAGTCTTTTAGGCAGGCTGCAGTGTGTGCTTTTCTGTCAGCACAGAGATATCGACGGACAAGGAAACAAAACAAGCTGGGAAGAAGTATATGGCCCGGTTTTATTTTGTTAAAATGGGTGCTGGCTTTTATGGAAGTGCCTCTAATTAAAAGACTGCACATCAGCTGAATGTGGAGCAGGAGCTTACTGCCTGTATGTTCTTGTATTGCCACGCTGATTTCACTGGAGGAAGGCTTGTGACATGCTGCAGGGAAGGAACTTCTTGCAATGGACTCCTAGGGACTGCCTGCATCCCCAGGGCTTCCCTAGGTGTGGCTCCCCAGGGAAATGAGATGTTTGGGAACCCACTCTGTTTCCTCCTATCTACAGTTTGCCTACCTGTTTCCTACTCCTTTCCCTCACAAATTTCACCACTTTTAGCCAAGTTTGATGGTGAAAGTTTCCAATATACCTGAGCTTCCACTTTTTTTTAAGTAGACAGCTATTTGAAGGGAAGAAGTTCTTTTAACACTGTTCTCTGTGGGACAGGCGGCCTCATAATTAAACCCAAAATTATACATCAGGTACAAAACTCTTGACAGAAATCTGTAACACAGGAGGCTCATTTGACTCTTCAGGAGCTGGCTCGAATTTATGGAGGTTTTTTTGTTTGTTTGTTCCCCATGCAAGCTTCATTTTCTAATGCTGAAAAAGGGCATGGAGATGGATAGGTGGGTAAGAATAATTTNAAAGGGCATGGAGATGTATAGGTGGTTAAGAATACTTTGTCTTAAAATATGACTCTTGCATCTTAATCATCAAATAAAACTGTAACACTGCCATTTTTGTCAAATCTACAGAATGCTTTCCCTCATTTCTTCTCCCCACTTTATCATGTGCATTAAAAGTTATGGCTAAAACAATCTCACTTCTCACAAGTTAGTGAAAACAGCACGTATTCCTGAAGAGCAGACATGTTCCCTTGATTTTACAGGGGGTTTATTTTGATTGTACTGGCCGTGTTCAGGAGTGGTGAACGAGCTGAACACTTGATTGATGGAGGCATATGTGTGTTGGAGACACAGCTCTGGAAAGCCACACAGAAAGTGTCACAGAACCCAGATCCTTCAGAAAAAATTGCCAAGTTCCCCATAAAGAATAATGGTGGTTTAACTTTTAACACGGGTAACTTCTCGTTAATAGGTATCAAATTAAAATTGACTTATGCCTTTAAATATGGGCAGTTTTCAGTCCTCATAGTTTTTTGTACCATAATTGTGGATNCAGCCATCACTTCCACTACATTCAGTCTTCTTTGTTTTCTTTGTCATTTTGACGCTTTCTAAACTTTTCTCATACGAAAAGCTCTTGAGGGTTTTAATGAGTCTTTTACTCTCTGAACCCTTTTTGTTTCTCCTCTATCCTGTTTGAGACTGGGTGATCAGCACTGACTGCAAAACCCAAAACGATGGCATGACAGCAGCTTATATAACCACATTATGGAAGTCTCAGAAGCATTTCCTTTGGACCCCCTGTTGTTCAGCGTGAGGCCCCGAGCAACCCAAATAAATCCCTCTGTTTCCTTTCCTGTGTTGGCTTCTGTGCACTTACTGAGCTATGGGAGATGGAAGCACTGCAAATTAGTTCTTTATTTCGGCTAATGGAAAGGCTGGCTACAGAAATCTATAGAAAGTGGGGATTTTGAAGTCAGGAGAGGTGTCTGTGGAGAAGTATCCTTGTACCTTGTGTGCAGCAAACTGGAAGGATTCCATAAGATAGTGATGGCTGACATGGAAAGGAAGTACAGCTTGTTCTGTGGCTTCTAGACCATCTGCAAGTGACTTGCAGGAGATGAGAGGGTGCCAAATAAAAGCACAATTGTGGTATAATGGAGGTATGAATCAGTCATTGGTCTACTCTTACTGGAAAAAGCATGCAAAGCCTGGGACTGTTCCTCGGGTGGTACCTAGGATACTTCATTCCTTTCAAACATGTTTCAAACCCTAACTCCAGACCAGCAGCCACTTAAAAGTGTCTGGAAGAAAAAGCTTTTTTCAGTTTAGATTGTTGAATCTTATCTTTTTATTTCTGCAGGTATATAGAGGCATGCTATAGAAATATGTAATACAAAGTCTTTGGGTCACAGTAGAGCATATCAAGTTGACTTTTGCTGGAAGCAAGTGAGTTTTATTCGTTTCTCTCCTCCCAGTTCACCGCCCCCCCCACACTGTTCTTTTACCTCCTCTTCTTGCCTCTCCCTGCCTTCCACCAGAAATTTTTTTCTTTTTTCCTGTGTCAAAATTCTACCTGGTATGGTATATTTTTCTAGTGTAAATGATCACTTTCAGCATTGAGGTGATAAAATATACTTTATGCCTTCTTGGTTGCCCAAGAGAGAACAAACAGATTTTGAAAAGCAGATGGTTGACTAGAGAGCCCTAAGGTATCGCAGAGCTAACAGGTGCAGCTCCCTATTCAGACTCCGCAAAGCAAAAAAGTCCTGTTTCCCAGACAAACCAGAAAAAAAGCAGGAAAAACAGCAAAAAGATGGGCTTTAGAGTCCAAATACATATATATTTTTAATCATTTTTATGGTAGGTTGAGCAGGGACAGTGTTTGTATGCTGGGAATCGCCATCCCTTGTGAAGAACAAGGCAAGCTGCACAGCTAAAGCAGAGCGCTGGGAGGTAGGGACCTGCACTGAATTCCATCATGGCCATTGATGAGCTGAACGATTTGCAAAACTCTTTTCATGTCTATTTCCCACACAGAAGCAGGACAGTAGCAGAGGAATAACTAATGTATCCTTCTACAGATCCTTGTGAACCCTGTATGGGAAAGGCTAAGGAAGGAAAAGTGTATCCTAGTGTTGAAACTCTAGATACTGAGTCAACTCTGTGCATGTTTCTGAAATACAGAGAGTAAATTGTTGAATACCTCAAGCAAAACAACACATTAGGTCATTAACAAAGAAAGAAGAATCATATCATCACCATTACCTGTTTCTAGTCACATTTGTGCTTCTCACACATTTAATATGGAGTAGATGAACTATCTAGTCAGCCTTCCGGTGGTGAAGGAGCTACGTCTGCACTTTCTCACTTCTTCTGCAGCTATTGATAACTTCAGAAGTAATTTATACTGGGTTTTACTCACACTGCCATAAATCCTAATTCAGAATGAGAATGAGAATATCAATGCTTCATTATTAATAACATCATTAGGCTCTAATTTTGTGATCTTAAGCTTGAGCCATCCAGCTGAAAATCCCTGGGGTGTGCTTACTGAATCCATGCTGGGAGCAGTTCATTGTTGTAGGTGCTCTTAAGCACATTTGGTCTTGGTAAAACAGAGGACTATGAAGTGGTGTCTAGAGGTCTGAAGAGTTATCTTTGTAGGAGCAAGTAACTTATATCAGTCAACAACATAAATTTTTTTGCATTGCCGGAGGTGGAAAAAACGGAGATACTAACTTCTTGCTTTCTAATTTGAGTACTGGAGTACTGGTCTTCTGTTTCAGGGCAAAATAAAGGAAGAGGAAATCAGGAGGATAACTAATCAGAATTTTAGCTAGTAGCAAGAAACAAGGAAAGGGCATAGAATGAGCATGGCTCTTCTTGCCCAAGCATTAAATATTAACGTCTTTAAAATCTACATTGCAAGGAAAGTGTTTCAGTGCGTTTCCAATTAGAAAACAGATTCGTAACCATAATCACATTTTAAAAATAATGAAAACAGGGATAAGAAAGTAATATAGATCAATAATCTTATGTAAAAGTTTTTCTGGGAGTTATGGAATCTGGTGCATCATGCTCTCAATTTTTCCGTAAAAACATTTTTCCATTAGTCATCAGGTTGGAGCAAAGTTTATAAAAATTGGAAAAACAAGTCATAAGAGCTAAAACACATTTTGAAAAGTTAAAATAAAAAGATGAATAGGATGGAAAACTTTTTGAGGAGCTGGGAGAAAAGAAGGTAATAGGGAGATTTTTTTCTGCTTTTGTTTAAAAGATGGGGTCTTGCTGGAGAATTAAGTTGTAAGAATACTGTATATATCTGTGAATACTTGTGATACTGTTAGAGGAAAGATTGCTTTCCTGCTCCTGTTTTCAGGCAAATTGCTTTAGTTGTCTTGGTCCTTCTGTTCCACGTAATTATCAGCTGAGTTGAAGATCTCCCTACAGATGTGAGTAGTAATGAGGCTTTAGCATTTCTCTGCACATTACTACTCGGATGTGACCTCTCTCCCTAGAAGGCTCACCTTTTCATTCTAAAGGTGTTACTTCTTTTCTGCGTGTTTAAGGCATCACTCGGGTGATACAATCCCTTCCCTCTGCAGATGTAGAAAATGCAAACAAACAGAAGTTCCAGAGAGCTTCTTTAACCTTGGATGTGAAAGGTGGTCAGGGATGGAGGTTTCAGATTATTGGGGCAGGAGTTTTGAAGGAGAGAAATAAGTGGATACATTTAGGATTGTACTTAGCATATTGCGTAAATGATGCAGGAAATGCAGAGAAATGCCACAAACATCTCCACATAGGGAGGTGTCAGAGATAGAATGACAGCTGCCATTCAAACCTCTGGTGACATCTGAAATGTAAATAAGTGTACGGCAGTGATGGTGTCCTTTTGTGAAGGCATTTGTTCTTTCAATGATGACCTTGCCCCTCACACCAGTTCACCTACTCTCTTGTGCTGAAGAATTGATGTGACATCATGAAATTCCAAGAATAGAAATCAGACCAGGTGGATGCTTCTACAAGGGGAAGATTATCCTGTCTTTTTAGAAATAAAGGAAGTTGTGGTGTGAGTCAGTCCTCAGAAAATGATGCTTGAAGCAAGATGTATAAAAGGCACAGGGGTACAGAAGCTCAGGTATTGTGGAGAGGTGATACTGCATGGTAGATGTACCTGGGATTTATGTGCTAGCAGGGGGACAGGTGTTGGGGGTAGGAAGACTTTTTATGATCAAGCAGAGTAGCTCAAAGCAGCACTGGTTTTATGTGTGTGAATGATAGACAGCAGTGAAAAAGAGTACAGCAGAATCCTAAGGCAAGGGATGGTGAGTGGGCAAATCATAGGGGGGATTTATGCTCTATGCAGCTATGGCTCAGATGATTTGGCTATGCTTTTTCTTTTTCTCACACTTTTCCAATTTATTTTGTATTATGTATCATGCCTGTAATTGTTTTCTCTTGTTGTTTCTCTCCTGACATGTTTAATCCCACAACACAGTCTAGTCTTGATGTTTTCCTTCTCCTTCAAAGAGTCCCAAGAGAGAGAAGCAAGGAAGGTAGATGTATTTGACTTTGGAAAATGATTTGATGCCACTTGCAAAGGAAATAAAATATATCACAGGGGTCTGCTGCGGGGCGTGGAGTGAAAATATTGCTTGTTTGTGACAAAGGATTGCCTTGAAGACTGCTTCGGCTTGATCAGTCTGAAACCCATGTCTCACTGTTTCCATTACAAAGACTTTAATGTTCCTGTTTCTTTTGGAAAAGGACTTCATCTATTTTGAAATAAATCCAAGGCTCCCCAAATGTACTGTTTGCTTTCAGGCCCAGCACACGAGAGCTGTGCATCAGGGTCACATTGCAGAGGGGTCAGGAGAATATTCGTCCTTTGGGTCGTGAGCCAGGTTAGCCAAGAAGTCTGCGTGGGACCAGCCCCATGGCAGCAGAGGACTGCAAGGACTTGGAATGTGGGGACATTTGGGTGGCACAGCTGTCCTGCAGTGCAGGGCCATGGCTCCTCCCCAGCCCAGGGGCAGCAGGGATCCTGCACAGGTGGTGCTGTGCTGCACTGGGGGTCTGCAGGGCTGCGGCCGGGTGAGGACTCCTCAGTGTGACCGAGTGAAACCCAGTAGATCTTGATTTCCCATGGGGCTCGTCTGGTTTGCATGTAGAAGGCAGGACTTTAGGACCTGGGTTATGCATGAGGGCAGAGTAGTGTTTGTGTGAGGCCCTCTTGCTTTCAGATCTGTAACTCAGTGCTAATCATTCCTTCAGTGGATCTCAGACCGGATATGTTCACTGGAGTTGATCATTACAGAGGCTTAGTACATTAATTCAAGTTCTCAGCAAACAGTGGCTCAGTATCCCTCCCCAAACTCCCAGTGGCTTCCTATCCTGAAGGCGTAGCTTTCTGACATGTTTTTTTCTTTCCCTAATCCTGAGATATCCCTAATCTCTTCATCTTCAATCCCCATTTTTCTAGTTGGCAGCAGAGAACTATTTCAGTGCATACCTGTCAAGCTCGTTCCCAACTTATCATTTTTATAATATTAGTTTTACCTAGTGTTAAAATACTGCTACAGTTCTAATGAGCAGAAAGAAAGAAAGTAAATTTACCCTCCGAAAGGGACAATACAGCCTTTAAGTTTGTGGTAGGCATCTCTGATGGTATATCCCTCGTGATATGTTTTAAGTTCAAGGGGTTTTATTTCTGTTTTTCTTTCTTTAGTGTGTTTCTGTATTTGCATCAACTGCTTTTACATTAGAATTTTTGTTTAGAAATCTTACAAAGTTTTCATTTTTAGTTTCTATTCTTCTAATTCAGCTTTTAAAATAAATACTAAAAAAACTCTCATGTAAGATGGGCTCAAGCGAGCTGCTGCCAGCTGGTAGTTTATTTGTATTTTAAGTGGGCTTTGTATTTCTCATAGGCTAGCCATTGTGGTCTGAAAAAACTTGTTACACCAATCCATGAATCCAGAAAAATACAAATAAAGGTGACAGGGGTGTTTGCACTCCTAAGTTACTGATATGAGAAGATGCCTCATTTCTGGAGACCACCCTCGTCCTCCTTTGTCAGCTTGAAAGTGTCTAGTTTTAAGCAAGCTTGGCAGAAGTGGAGAGGCTGCCCGATTCCTACAGGTTTTTTTAAAACCAGAAATGAGGCAGAAGCAGAAATTACTCCTGCCTGCAAGAGAGGCTCCAGATGACTGGCCCAGCTGGAAGGACATCCCCCCCAATGTGAGGGTTGTCCTTCCAGCTGGGCCAGTCATCTTTCCCAAGTGAGGCTGCTGCTTCCTCCTCCCGAGCACTTGCTGGGTGCCAGCCCTTCAGTGTGGAAGAGGGAGTTGGAGGAGCTGGGAGTGTTGGCCAGAGTGAAGAGCAAAAGAGCATAGGAGGAAGAAGTGGAAGAGGGCTGTCATAACTGGGAAGACTAGGGATATTGTGGCCAGGATGTCAGAGGGGAGGAGAACCCAAATCTAAAGGCAGCTAAGCCTCACTGGTGCTGTTACTTGTGGGATGACTTGCTTAATTCACATAACCTCTTGCCTTGGTCACCATCTACAGAGCTACTTCAACAAAGAAACTCTGTTTTGAGGTTAAAGAGGAGTTGGAGGGAAAAAGACACAAGCTCTGGTCTTCAGATAATACACATGAACTTGACAAACTGATTGTAATATCTGTGTCTTGAATTCTTTATCTCCGAGTGAAGAATTAAAATACGTGTGCTTCAGAGGGGAGCTGTGATACTTCATCCATTTGGAAATTATTTTTCTCCTTTAGGAGACAGATGCTTTACCTTTTCCATGAAAAGTTGTAAATGTTTCAGAAACAATTAATGAAGCTTCCTGACATCCTCTTGGGTGAGGAAATATGATTGCTGTGGGAAAACTGAGGCAAAAATCTGTCATGTGAATATTTTATTTTAATAGTTAATGAACAGGGAAAAAAGAAACTATTACTGTAAAACACATGAGCAAGATTGTGGAAAACTTTGGCAGAGAAAGGTTCTGAGAAAAATTCTGTCTTGACTGGCGTTTCTTGAAGGTCAAAGTGTCTACTCAGTGTATAAGGTACAATTAAATTTGGCTCATGGTGTAAATATAATCAGGAGACTTACCTCTTAGTATACCTAATATCAAAATGTTCATGCTGTGTAAGGCAAGCTTGTAGAGCAGAAGTAAATTGTTTGAAAAGTGACTACAGGGAAAGATAAACTTCCCTTGGCTTCATGACAGCAGTAGTGCCATTACTTTTTAGATGAAAGCCACCAGTCTCTTCAGTCAATGGCAAAAGAACTTCAGGAAAATGCACACTCCATCTCAAGGCGTTGTTGTTTGTGTACAAATTAACACTTTCTATTTAAGAATTTGGAGACTGAGACACAGAAATGTAGCAGGCCACGCAGCAAATGAAGTGGCAATTGAGGAAACAAAAAACCCAAATGCCCTAACCTTTTCCTCTCTGTTTGAATCAGAAGATCCATGGTCCTTGGAAGCGCACACATGTCCATAGACTTCAAGCTGGTTTTTTTTTGCTTTCAGCCTCTGTGTAACCTCAGATGATCCAATTGTTGGATCCACTTTGTCATCCCAAGATCCAAGTCATTCAGTCAGTAATCCTAGGTAGTCTCCCTTCTTTACCACGACAAGCCTCCCTTTTTTTTTTTAATCTCTAGTGGATTTTAGACTGAATACGTGTGAGGCAACAGTTTGGACTGCACTCACTACGTGCTACTGGCAGGTTGTAATCATATGGATATGTGTGTACCAGTATGTATTGAAAAGGTAACGATAATATCTGTGGCAATCCCTTTCCCCTCTTAGACATTTAGATTTTATAATAGTTCAGTTTGTGACTACATCTGTAAGTCAAGCATAATATAAATCAAGGAAAAAGTAAAAGATTCAGCTGGTAGGAAATGAAAAATGTGTGGTGAGAAAAGAGAGCCACCCATAAGCACTGGATACATACTGGCGCTCAATGGTTATTTTAGATTTCTGTTTGTTTGACTGGTTTTGTCTTTTTTATTTTTATTTTTTTTTTATGGTAAGCTCCTCGAGAGTCAGAAATTACTTTATATTCATGGAAGTCAATGATTGGTTTACCATGCACTTTAGATGAAACAGACCAGTACTCCATATTGTGAAAATCTCACCCCTAAATAAAGCCAGGCTCATAAGAAAAAATACCCAAACTACCAAAAAAAAGCAAACAAAAATCCTGACAACAACTGAATAACTGATACACACCTTTGCTTTTGTGTTCCTGAATTAGATACAGAAAGACAATGAATGGAAATGGGCATTATTTCATACCCAGGGAGGGCTGGTGCTTTCCTTATTTTAAAATTGCTTGATTTTTAATTGTCTCGCAGCCCACCTCATCTGTGCACACAGAAGATTTTCCTCTGGCCTTTTAAAATCCACAAAGTTGTTCAGAATACTAGACAAGAACTCTTCTCTTTCTACTTGCTTATGCAATTCCTAACTGGGAACACAAAAAGAAATAAAAGCTAATTCTGTGAGGTTTTTCTGGGAGAGGAAGGTTGATGAGGGGAGCTCTTGACTTCTGAGGTCAGAAATCACAGACTAATTACCCATCAGTGTAACAAGTTTTGGGCTGCTCAGTTGCTCTCCCTGGATAAGGGCAACACTCTCCAGGACAACATTCTCCAATTTGTGAGTTGTCTAGATGCCATATGTGTCTGAGCCCTGATTATGCAGTGGGATTAGTTACGATAACTGAGATTTATCCTGATTTTACTGTATTTCTGTTGTTCAAAGTGTGTTAAATTGCTGTAGTTTCCCCTGGCACTCAAAATCTGAGTCCCTTAGACTACCTGGGGAGTTCCTCTCTACCACTGTAATTCACTGGTGGTGTTCATGACAAATACGTGAGCTGACCACTTCCTTTATAGCCACACTGGATTCTGGATTCTCTAATAACTCTATCCAAAGAAGGCATAAGATGAGGAGATCTGGTTACCAACTGGTCTTTAAGCAAAAGAGGAACATTTGCATTCTTTTGTCCCTGAGCTGTAAATCAGGAGGGACGATCCTTACTTTGAATGCCATGTTTATTCTCAGCATGATGCGTATGGTGAAGGAGGCATTGAAAGAAAGCATTAAGGCTAGGATAACATCAAAGAAATGCTTCAGTTTTTATTTTCCTTTCCATAGTGGATAAATTAAAACAGAACGAAACACCAACAAACTTGAAAATAAAAGCAAATGTGTATGTGTGGACCATGACAGTTTATTCTGAAAATCAAAGTAAATTCTTCCCCCTTCCAAGCCATTGTTCTAATGACGTAATTCTAAATGGTGGCTTTGAGATTTTTGATCTCTTGCTTGGTTGGCTTTCAGAGCTACACCAGGTAACTGCTGATACTACGTTGTGCTTGGAACAGTATATAAAGGGATGTCACTTTATTGCACCAACAGTCTAGCAGGCATTGAAATAAAAAGTTAAAACACACCCCCACTCACAGCACGTGGTGGTGACTATAGAAAAATGGGAAGTAGGAGCTTTTCAGGAAGAAGGAGTCTTAAGTAGACAGCCTCAGTCTACACCCTCCTTTGAATTAGAAGTCACATGTCACAGTAGCCTTTTTATTTAAAAAAAAGTGTCTAATCCCTTTCTTCCCCCTATGGCTTTGTGCTTTATTTTATTTTACACTAATTACACCCTGTATGGCAATATACTGTCTAGCAGGCAAACACTGCTGCGGAATACAATCCCAAGTTCCCCCAAACGATTCCCACAGTCCAGACAGGGCTGCCTCCTGCCTTGGGACACACCAAGGCAGTCACAAAGGTGAATTCCATTCAGCTGGAACTAAGAGACACTTTTACCATTTGACAAAAATAAATCCAGAGAGAAACTAAAGGAGTTCTCAAGTAGCAGTCAAGGTAAAATATGTGTGTGCATGAAAGGGGTGCAGGAGTCAAATTCTAAGTGTGTAACGTAGAAGCCAATTGTAATCAAAAGCATTTCCCCCATGCATTCTGCCACAAGGGGTTTCCCATGTGTTACGTGGCAAGGGGAGCTGAAGCAGGCGTTGTGCCACTGAATTCCTCTCTGTCTTGGGTGAGTTAGTGATTCTGTTTGGGTTTTGTGAGCTGAAAGGAGTAGGAAGGTTTCTGCCGTAAACAACTTGTGAGAATTGTTGATACATTAGGGGGCAAAGAACATTGATCTTAGTAATACATTTGTCTGAATAAGCACATCAGTACTTGGCACATTGTTATTAACACCTTTGTGCACTCCTTTTCTTCCTCAAAGACAATGTGCCTGCATACAAATAAACCTACATTTTCAACTTTTATGTCTGTGCATGACTGTGGGGACAGAGGAGAGACATCCAGCTGTACAAATATACTAAATACGTCCTCCATTATTTGTGGCAAAATTAGTTTTTTGGACCCTACTGATTAGAACAAGACACATAGCTATTACTGAGGATATCAGCTGTAGGAAAGAAACACTGTCTCATCTTTATACCACATATCCCATTCTTTTGTCAGCTTACATTATAAATAAATAACAAAGCAATTTGACACATGCCCATTGATTAAAAATAAAAGTTGTCAGAGTGAGAGGAGAAAGACAAAAATATGAATTATTAATAACAATATTAAGCAATGCAAAAAAGATGCTTAACATGCAGGAAAGTCCCTGAAAAGTCACTTAGTGAAGGGGAAAGTAAGGACAGCCGTGAAGACCTTCCCTCTACTACTACTTTGTCTTTTCTTTGCTTCTTGGGCGCTAGGAGGTCGGGGTGACGTGTAAAAGCGAAGGATGATTCTGTTAATTTGTGTAATCTTATTTACCTCATCTCTGGTGTTTCCAGCATGTGCTGCCTGCAAACAGGGAAGTTTCACATAAGGAATGGAGTTAATATAAAGTGATTGTGTTGTGTGATTTAGTTTGGCCATTTTATATTACTGAGCAATCTTCCTGGCAGTGGGTTTGCATGACCAATTGACAGCCCTAGCACATCTTTTGGAGAAGCTAAGATAATTTATACTCTTTCTAAATTTTGTGTATCACACATACCTGTGATTTAATATGCAGATATTAAGGTATACAAAAATGCTAGTAATAGTTTGTGTTCTGTACATTGTAATGCTCCAAAGGATAAAACATAAACAGTACCCTGGTAGCTGGCTTAATTATGCATTTCTTTTCCCACCTTCTGTCGCTTATTTTGGTTACAACTATTTAAATGCTTTCATTTNTACTTAATTTTCCATCTGTGAAGATCAGATTCCTTTTTTCACTGTAGAGGAAAGCAAGTAAAAGTACACTGGTGAAGAGAAAAAGAGACGATTGCAAAATTTTCACAAAAGCTGAAGAAAACCCCTCGGTGACAATCCTGTTTGCTGAAGAATGCTCTTGCCCTACAGCAGGTACAGAGTGTGCTACCACAGCGGAATAGCTAATCAGAAAGTTCTTCTGGTAGCACCAGAAGTCTGATCATGGCTGAAGTCATGCTGTCTCTAGAGGGGTATTTTATATTAAACTTCCTCATGGCCTATCTGAGCATTGTATTATTTGTAGCTGGGGAGATGACATCATCCTAAAGAAAAAATATCAAACCTGCCATAGCAGTAAGGCTCCTACCCTCCTACCCTGTGCTTATGATGTTAATGTTGTGAATTAACAAGCTGTTCATGAATTCACAACATGATCACCAATTATTGTGTGTTAATTCTGGAAAGCTTCTTTTTATGCATCTTTTGTTCACATAAGAGCTAAGCACTAGTGGGTTCTATGGATTTCATGAAATTCCAGAAATGCTCAGAGCTTCTGAAAGCCAGGGTCAAAGGATCTTCTTGCTGGCATTTAGTTACCTGTGGTGCAGGTTCCTCCATCCTCATTTGGGCTCCCTTTGCAGTCAGCTGAAGAATATTAGGCACTTAGAGGTGTCATTTGGCCTGTCACAAAGAAAGGCATCTGAAATACTTCCTCATATGGGGGATCACTTCATAGGTTATGAAGACTGGATGAAGACTGTATGCAGTTCAAAAGTTATCTGAAATTCTTCTATGCATGTTATCACAAGCCTAGTAACCAAAATGAGGGAGTTGCCCTGAAGATGTTAGCCTTTGCTTTTCTGTTTCTGTGTGTGTTCACTGTGCAGGTTTGCAGGTTATGAGAAGCTGGACTTCTCTGGGTACGTAATTGTAATGATGCAACTGTGTATTAGGCCCTAAATGGTTTGCATTTTACATTTTACGAGCTCTTTTCAGTTCCCACATACATATTGTGTAAAGATCAGCGCTGAGTGGCTATCTCTCAGCATGGGTAGCTTACACTGTTCCTGAATCTGGATGTATATGAAATTATTGGTCTTAAATATTAATTGATGTAGCCTGACTCCCCTTAGTGCTTCTAATCTGCTGTATCTGATCTCCAAGGTTTTGGTGAACATTAATTTGTGCAGTAAAAGACTGAATTTAAGTTAATTTCATTGGTTTGGAAAAGTCACACATACTAATACTTGCTTGACAGAGCTCAAGTACAGACCAAACCACACGGAAGGGAGCAGCTCCTGGGACAGGACTGAGATGACAGAGAGGGAGGCAGCTGCCCCTTGTCACATACCCAGAACTGTCAGCTGACGTCAGAAAAGAACATGTGAAGAGATGCTAGCGTGTTATGCTACTCTTGTTGGAACTAAAAGGCAGTAATTTCTTAAATTGTTTTTGTCTACTTGTACCATACGTAGCCTTATACTAAAGTCTTGTACTAATGTCTGCAAGGAAATCTTTAGCTTTCCTTGTTTTCCTTTGAGAAGGAGATTCTTAAAGTGAGTAGGTTTTAAAATCCAGCAAGGCAGGTTAAGACAACCTTTGATAAGGAATTTTAAAAATCTGGGAGAAAGCACTTTCATAATACCATTATAGTACTTTTCATCAGCCTTACTGCACCCATGTGCAGTATTTCAGCTCTGTAAACTGAAGCTTATTTATGCTAAATGATTTGCCCAATATCTTAACGTGGGTAAGTGGCAGGCCAGAAATGGAACCCAGGAGTCCTAATTTGATTTCATGTTGAATTCAGAGACAGCGTAATGCCCCTGAAAGAAAAACACTCAAGAATTCAACAGGAGCACTCTGCTTGAGGAGTCTCCCATTCCAATAAACGTGTGGTTATAGCGTGTCTGTGCTCCGCTGACCGAGGTCCCCAAGGCTGCTTTCAATCCAAACCCACGTCTCCTCTGTGGGTGCCCATTGCCCTACCGAGCGTTCCAGTGCTCTAAACCAAAAGTCTTCTTCTTAATGGCCATATTGGGGAAAATACAGCCGTCGGAAAGTGTCACCACTGCCAGCGAAGAAAGCGAGTACGGGTAAAATAAAACGAAACTGTAGAGTCGTAGGAATGTAGGCTGCAGTTTGAATGCTTCTACCAATTTTTTTTGGTAGAAGATGGGCTTCTTCTTTTAGAGTAGTGAAGATGAGACAGCAGATGATATTATTTATCTTCAAATCCCTGTCCAATCATATTTACCATCTCTGTGAGATCTTGAATAAATATGGATAAGTCTCTGTGTTTTAAAATTCATATTTTGAAATTTGACAATGCATTGTGTGAGCTTTACAGGGAGGTATTTCTTGTTTTTGAGAGAAGCCTCTTCATGTCAGCTTGTCTTCTTGGTAGCTTTCACAGTGTGTGAAGAAGGAAGATAAGAACTAGGGCAAATAATGCCTTCTTCTTGCAGCATTTGGGCAAACATTTGAAATCAGTGGGTTAAATCTGTTGGCTGGTGAAAGAGACTAGTGTAGACTCTGGATCTAGTCTGGAAAATTCAATCACATAATCTTGAAAGGAAAATTCAAGAGTCAGGGGAAATGCAGTCCAACACAATTTGTTCAGTCAGGACTTTGTTTGTGAATTCCTGTCAGGATTGACCTCAGTGTATTTATAAAACTTGAAAGGGATGTTCTTTCTTACAATTCCAGATTTTCCCTTGTTCAGAGGAAATTTTGCATACATTACAGCCAGTTTAATTTGTAGAGACAGAGTATGAATTTTCTCAACTATGACATGGAGGGCATAAAATTAAGTTTTGTGAGCAGAGTTTTTCATTTATGTTTTTTTTATGTTTAGCCAGAGACAGAAGCAATCAGACTGTTTTACATTTTTGCTGAGGATAAGATGTTCTGAAAGCAATGAGTAGATGGAAAGGTGGCCATGCACTGGGTGCACAATAAAGGCTCAAGCGTGGGTGTTTGTTACCACATGAGGTGCTGTAGGATACACCACCTGGCCTTCAGCTGCTTTCCTCAAAAGACTTTTATCTCAGAAGTGCTGAGTCCTATCTGCTAGCCATGTCCAGGTGTGATTAAGCCAAAGTGCTTTTCTGATGGCACTTGAAAGCTATGTTTAAGAAAATGCTTTGAGCCCTAAACCCCAAACTTTACATACTTGAAGCCACATCTAGGGTATGGTTTATTGATTATAATCCTACCATAGAGTGTTTTAGGACAAATCCTTTTAAAGCGGTTATTAGACGCTTTAAAATTTTGGACGCTGTTAAGTTTTTGTATAATATAAAGAATACTTGTTTTCATTAATACTGATTTGATAACATCAGTTACCCTCTGGCAATTTAGGTGAGCCCACAGGCCAAAATTTTTACCTTTAAATGCTCTTTCTACTTGTACCATGTACTGGGAGTGTGATGGGCACTTAGGAATAATTAGCATACGGTTTATACCTGACAATATAAAAGCTCCCTCTGCACTTTTGCTGAGTATTATGAATATGACTTGAGTTCTCAGACTGGCATGAGTTCATGCCTACTGATCGTAGAAAAGTTTCTTGGAAGTGGAACTGTTTCATTTAACCTCTGTATTAATTGCAAACCATATCAAACAAAAGTAAAAAAACAATTGACATCCATGTTACTGAGATCTGTGCACCGTACGAGAGGGAAGTATTAAATATCTGCAGTTTGGTAAAACCTGAAGTACAAAGGAAAAATATGTATCATCTGAAGTTACTCAGGGGGGATAGCATATGTTTTAAACTGTTGGATTAAAATTCTAGATAAGGTATAGCATGAGTTGATCTTGTCCTAGTCCGTGGGCATTATTTTTTCTAAGCTGGGAACATAAGGTTATATATCAGCTAAGCAGATATGATCAGTCTGATCTGCTGTGTCTTCTCTTTGAAGACATAATCCTTATTAAAGACAACACTGAAGTTTGGACCCTTTTCTTCCACTTCTGCACAGATATTTTTCTGCAGCTATTTTTTACTGTAAAAGTAAGTAATATCTTTTGCAAACTCTTCTCAGACCTTATTCTAGCAAAACACCCATTGACTTCAGTTTCTTTACCTAGGTAGAAACCAAATCAAAAGTTAGCAAAGTATTTCAGGATTATGAGCTCTATTTAGAGAGACTTGAAGTTATAAATTTATTTGCTGGTGAAATCCTAGGAGCTTTTAAATATGGCCAGTCCCGTTTAAACCTTTTGCAGAAAACTATATTTTGTTGACAGTCATCACTGATGGGTTTAGTTTCATGAAACTCCATCCTAAAACCAAACTTAGAAATTAGCAATGTCGTTATATTTATTTTATTCTCCAATTTTTTTTAGTCTTCCACAATGGGCAGTCCCATTTGTTGTCTGTAAGCATAGCACAGGAGAGAGGGAATGTAAATCTGCCTAATGACCATGAGTGGAATAAGAAATTGTTATCCTGGCAAACTTGATGTTAATTTAGGAAGCTGCAAGCTGAGCATTTTCTTTCTTTAATTTTTGATAGTTCTGTTTTTCTTATGCTCTGCCTTGGTAAAGGCAAAGTTTATGATCTCTGCTTACTTTGACAGATTTCT
>WAAG01006362.1:0-10864 GCA_013390105.1 Tichodroma muraria
GTAAACGTACTCTTTGATACCAGCAAAAATTCAGACAAAGTTCTCAGCTGAAGCTTCCATACAGCAAGTGACATGTAGCCACTCAGCTTAGTGCCCTCAGATAAAGGGCACTGTCTCTCCCTCTCTCTTTACTCTGCTTTTGTAAGTGATGCAAAGTGAGGCTTTCCGTTTCACTGTTTTTCCTATCCCTAAGAACCTGCAAAAGCATTTGTTTCCATTTGACTTTTATATGAGGAGGAAAAGCATGTTTTGCTTCATTTTGTTTCAGTCTGAATCCAGTCAGGACGAGGAGGAAAAACTGACTTGAGGGTATTAAAAATTTGTGCGAACTAAGTGAAGCCCCAATTCAGCTATCTTTTAGGAATCGAAGAGTCATACAAGCCTTCCTCCCCCTTCACCTCTCTCCACCTCTTTTTTTTGCTGACTCTTTAGAATGGAAGGATTTTGGGCTCTGAAGGCAGGCACGATCCATTGTTCACTGCACTGCAAGATGGGTACATGGGCAGGTAGTTGAGAATCTATTTTGCCATAGCTGGCTCCAATCCAACCAAATACATAACAGATTTAATGTTAACCATGAGATCACATGCATTTCTAACCTCAGGTGCTTCCAGAATTGGGGCCTTTAAACTCAGTCATGTTCCACTTAATTTTATAATTCTTCATGGTAGTACCTGAAGTTGACTTTGGCCTCTAAGATATTAGAGCACATCTTAAAAAGGCAAAGAAAAATTCAATTCGGTGATTTATGGCTGTTCAGTGGGTCAACCTACCCAGCAGGAAATTTGGTCAGCGTGGTGCATCTTCATTTATTTGATTTACCTAGATTTAATATCAAATACACGAAAAACATGCAAAGCCACACCTATCTTGTACAGTAAAACACCTCTGACAGATATATGGAAAAAGAATCCAACAAAAATCAACAGCTTTCCCACAACAACCTCAAATAAAACACTACCCCTACCTAAACTTCCGCCAACAAAAACCAACACCCAGCCTCCATTTCAGTCCAGCCACTCCTAATGAATTGATATGTTGTTTCACCCAAGTCAGGTGAGAGCTAGAAGTTTACATTTTTTTTGCCAGCAGAGACAGGTATTTGCAGTTCCACTGCTTTTATTACAGATTTCACAGAGTTATTTGCTATGTACTGCGATCCTGCAAACACTTAGTTACACTAGAGATTTTACTCACAGAATTCTGTCCCGTTCAGGAAACGCTTCTCCCCGCATTCAAAGTTACGTGCACACCTTCACGTTTGCAAAAACAGACATCAGAGTGGTGAGAGGCACCACAATAACAAACACGGTTATAGGCAATTAGCCATATGTTGGCGATTTAATCTACCGCTATAAACCCTGAGTGCTACCACGAGAAAGTAATTGGAATTAATTTGGACACTGTTTTACTAAATATTTCAAGCAATTATTCTACAGTAATCAGAACATCAGTTCTGATGAAGAATGTTAGATTGTGTGCTGCATGAAATCAGGAAGGTATTTTGTTCCTACAAATGCAGCCATAATCCTTCCTCTCATGTGTGAAGTGTGGTATCAAGCTACAGCTCATCTCCAAAGTTGTTTGGCTTTCTGCTTGTTTTTACCTTTAATCGGGATTTGATTCACCCAGAAGTACAAAAAGTGTATTCAATGGGAATGCTCACAAAAAAAAGGATAAAATACATCACAGGAGTTTACCTCTTGTTTTCTTATATTTAAATGGAAATTATTATAAAATTCAACAGCCTGCACACCTGTGTTCTACAAACTACTGATATCATTCATGTAAAGAAATAACAGGTATGGTCTCCTTGTGAGAAAATGTGAGCACTATTTAATTTTCTCTTGAGTACAGTTCATGGAAGTACTCTTTCAAAGATACTGAATCAAAAATTATGGTCATAAAAGGATGAGTGTGGAATTGAGTTCACCTCAACGCCACATTACCAACCATTCAAAATAATGGCTGTATCATTAAGGATAACCTACTGCATCATGCTGTCCAAGGAAATACAGATAATGAATCTGAGATGGCTACCTCAAGAAGGTGTCTATTGAGCATCTGAACTGAAATTGCTCTTCAAAATGTTTCCAGACACTCTTCCTGAAGTGACATCTAAATGCATAGTAACCACTACATATAATAATAACATATATACATAACAATAACAAAATTGTTCAAGTGCTTTTAAAAATCTTTGTAATTGTTTCTATTCAATTATGCTTTTAATTCTTTTTTATGTAATAATTTTCATGGAAAACCAGGTGGTCAGATTTTGAAAGAGCTTCCATGTTAGAAGCAACTGCACAGACTAGGACTTCACCACATTAAAGAAGAACCCATGCAGTGAAATAGTGACTAGCTGTCTTCATTGTTTCTCGTAATATATAAGGACTACCCAGAAATTTACGAAGTTTAAAATCTTCTGGAATCTGCAGGTTCCAGCATAGAGAGCTGCTTGTGGAACTCATTGCCACAGCCCACACTGATGCCCCAACAGAGACATCAATACAAAAAGCTATAGGACAGTTTCTAGGAGGGAAAATTTGTCATGAAATTAAAAGTAAAGACATATTTGTGCCCTGGAAGTCACGTACCACCAGAAACTGTGAGAGAATACCAGAGTAGCATCATCACATGTTGTCCCTGTTCTAACATCAGGCACCTCCACAGCTGCTGAAACAAATTCCTATCTGGCCCAGCCCAGCCACACTTACATTCCAAGAAAACATTCAGTAGGGGGTGGAAACACCTTCTTAAAATCATAACCAATTTTACTTTATCCTCTATGTATCAGTGAAACTGTTGAAGCCATCATGCACAATTAAAATTACAAAGGTCACTTAAAAACTCTTCACTTGCCAACAGCAGTAACTGACACCATGTCACACAAAAGGTGAAGAGCCCGCAGAGCTCAGCACAGAGAAACTATCTCCCTGTTCAGTCCTGGCTATACAGCTATGTCAAAAATCACTCTTGAGAGCCCCATCCCATTGCACCCTACATTTTCAGACTACTCAGCAGACTCAGGAAAGATGCAAGCAATGCAAAATAAGCCCTTAATGTATGTACATCAAAGCAGATCACTTTAAGAGCTTTCAGGCAGGCGGTCGATCAGCACTTACACTGCAGATGAAGCTCAACACAATAATTTCCAGGAAGTTATTTGATAACTACCGTTATAATGGAGATAGTTCCTGAAGGAAACCATTCAGCTGTGAGTGATATCCCTTGTAAGATGCATGAGCCTTAACCACAGTCAACCCCAAACAGAGGAGAATTTACTGTCCCAAAGCACACAAAGAATTTGAGCCATTTCTCCTCCTGCCTGTGGGAAGCTAGGGTGTAGGGAAGGTAAGTGGACAGCTAGGGTTAAGAGACAAGTGAGATTCAGCAAAGGACTAGCTCAAGGCAGAGGAGCCAGGTGCCAGCCACCCCACTGGTAGACACATGTGGCAGACCACATGCCAAGAGAAGAAGCTGGCTGAGTGACAGTCGTGACCAGGAGTTGATGCATCAAAGAATGGGTTTCCTAGGAAGCCAGGCTGGTGGGGGCCACTCAAACTTTCCAACTTTTCCATGTCATTATGGGAAACGAAACCTCTGGGACAGGCACAGCATATCAGCATATTCTGTCTTTCAAGCCAACCTTCAGGCTGGCCACAGCTAGTCCTGTAACACAAGATGTCTGTGGGACCAGACAGGATAAATCCCTCAGCACTCACCCGACTCTGTGCTGCACACATGCTGCCGTCCTCGTCTACAAGGCAATGTGTGCACAGGCATGTACAAAATACAGCTTTTACCCAATTCCAACCGCTGCTTGCATGCTTCTAAAAAAAAGTGAAGCTTGGAATTGAAAGTCAAGTAACCAGTGTACAGAACTCTTCCTTGCTTAGTAAAAACCAATGGAATTATCATGTAATTTCCAAGTTCAGAGCTTAATTATATCCCTAGCATTTGAGTTCACTCAAGGCCTCAAGCATTGCTGCGAGCACAATCCACCCAACTGAAAACAGTCTGCATTTCTGGGCATTTAGGTAATGTATGCTTTTATCTTGGGAACTTTTGTACTGGGATGAATTTGACCAGCAGTAATTGGATTTAGATAAGCAACTCGGAGGCTCTTTCATTCTTGTGAATTAATATCTAAATAGCATAACCAAGTTTATTTTGTTTAAAGCAGACTCTATTAGGCAAATCATGGGTTTTGGGAGAAAATAAAGCCCACATTATGAAGACCTAAAGTACAGAAAGAACTGCTGTTGAATTTCTTGGACAGACATTTTTCCTATAATACACTGTGACATGAACTTACAATATCCAAATACACGAAAAGGGGAAATTCACTCCAGAAAATTTGCTTTTATATTTGCATGATAATTTCTGGGCATTTCATCTACTGCATGGCATTTTAAATGCTTACATTTTTCCCCCAAAGTATAAGACATTACTATTCTTTCCCTTAACAAAGATTGAGTTGCTTTGTTGCTCTTTCTCTGAATATTATTTTTAATTAAAATAAATAAATAAATAAATAAAACCACCAAAAACCTGAAAAGTTAAGACAAAATTCTTGTACTCACACAAAAATACAAGAACAAAATACATGCCACTCAGAGCACCTCACACAGACCAGTGTGTGGCTTGGGGAACAAACAGAAGGAGCTACTTGCAGGGAACCAATGGTGTACTGGACTGACAAAACCATGTAACAAACTCTTCTGGAAGAGTTTAACATTTGGATGCTCTGTCTTCTCTAATTACTTTGGTCTGGCTGTCATGTTTACAACAATCATTCCTTCACTCAGTAAAATACAAGCTTTTGACCCTGTCTCTCACAGCATCCCGCTGCACAAAATGTTCAGCACACAGCTGGATAAACACATCATGCAATGGGTGAGCAACTGGCTCATGGGTTGGGCACAAATGGCTACAGTGAATGAGGGGACATTTGTCTGGGCATGGTCACTAGTGGGGTTCCACACGGCTCCATCCTCAGCCCAGTGCTCAAAAAGTCTTCATAAATGGACACAGGAATGGAAGGGATACTAAGTTTGTAGAGAATACAAAATTGGGAGAAGCTGCTGTGTCTCAAGGGCAGAGAGAGCTCAACAAATCAGAGGACTGTGTAATCACCATCAGCATGAAGTCTAACAAGGGAAAGTGACAGATTCTGCACCTGGGACAGGGCAACCCTGGGTGTAAGGACAGACCGGGGAACGGGAGGCTGGAGAGCAGCACTGTGGAAAGGGACCTGGGGGTCCTGGTTGATGGCAAGCTGAATGTGAGTCAGCAGTGCCCTGGCAGCCAGGAGGGCCAGCCCTGTCCTGGGGTGCATCAGGCACAGCATCACCAGCTGGGTAAGGGAGGGGATTGTCCCACTCTGCTGTGCACTGGGGCAGCCTCACCTCCAGTGCTGGGGGCAGTTTTGGGAGCCACAATCTAGGAAAGTTATAAAGCTAACAGAGAGTATCCAAAGGAGGGCTGTGAAGATGGTGAGGGGTCTAGAGGGGAAGCCATATGAGGAGTGGCTGAGGTCACTTGGTCTGCTCAGCCTGGAGGAAACTGAGGGGAGACCTCATTGCAGCCTGCAACTTCCTCATGAAGAAAAGAGGGGCAGGCACTGATCTCTTCCCTGTGGTGACCAGTGCCAGGACCAGAGGGAATAGCCAGAAGTTGTGTCAGGGGAGGTTTAAGTAAAGGTTCTTCGATGACCCTAATGGGTCTCTTCCAATTTGTATATTCTGTGAGTAAGCAATTTAGACTAACAACTTGTCCAGGAGTTCCAGAAACATCACAAAAAGAAAGGAGAGGGGCCTCTTAAATCTTTTGTTTGTACATCTAAACCAGCCCTGGACTTTCAGAAGGGATCCTGAATCATTAGCACCAAATTCTGAAAGGGCAGCTCAGCAATTTTGAAACTGAGACCATCTATTTCTGTTCCTAAAGCACAATTAGAAGCCTAGTTTTAAGCAGACAGTAACGAACATTGTAGCATGTGGGAAGAGTGAATTTTCAAGAGAATGCAAACTGATTAATCACTAAAACAACATATACATATTCAATAGTATCTTCTGGTACAGATATTTACTACTAAGGGTGTAGTGATTTCACTCATACATGGGCCTATTAGACACCACTATCCCACATTCACTGAAAATATATTTTTCAGAACTAGGAGGGAGAAAAAGCTACAAAATCCATAAAATAACTATGCTATATAACACATCTATAAACACTATTATTGCTTTAGCCAAATAAAATCCAAGATCTTACAATTCTATTGAAGAACAGTTCCACACTAGGAAGAAAGAACCTAAAAATCTATTTCAGATTATGGATCATGCCACTTACTTTAACACTGCATTTACAGATCATATTCAGAAACCTCACTTTTCAGAAGATGCAAGCACCATTTATCACAAATTACAGGGCTCTAATACAGCCCTGGAAGGCTGTGTTAGGTCCTTTGGTGCTCTTTTATTGAAGAATAGGGAAAACTTGGTAGTTTTAGTGAAGTTTGCTTCTTGTAAAATTTCAACAACCTCAAACAAATAATCCTGTTAATAAACAGGCATGTAAAGAAACACCTACAACTAAACAATTCCTCTGCTGTTAAAATTCTAGCTTTCTTTTCCAAAGGAAAAGCTACTGCTATTAAAGCCCAGGAACGTGTCTCTCCTTCACCCTCACTAAAACGAAAGATGTGTCTCACATTAAAGTTTGAAATGTATTTAGAAGACAACATGTATTTACCAAGAAAGTGAGAGTTATACTTTGCATTCAAACTAATCTGCATTTATATATCTATATATAAACCTTCACCTCTGGAAAAACAGTTTCATATGAAAGTGTTCAGGCTTCAAGGCTTATTGCAATTGTTTTAAGTACTTGGGAAATTAAACCAGGTAAAACACAAGGTAGAGTAAATGAAATCTAAGCAGACACAACATTTGTTGAAATAGTAAGGCCTTGAACTTTCAGACCTGCAAGATGTATATCACCTTAGTAGTTCGCAAGTAACTTCCGGGAGCCTTGTCCCTTTCTTCGCCAAAATCAGAACACGAATTTTTTCAGCATGTAAATGAAATTAAATGGTTTAATCCAACACTTGCAGAAATCAAAGATAGTTTCTTCATTGCCTTCAGTAGATGCAGCCTCAAATCCTACTGATGGAGTTTATAATAAGGCTATCACACCCTTGTTACCCAGGACACAATAAACGCCACTTACAAATGTGGCACTCAGCCTGACATTTTAGAGCTTTTCCTCAGCTTGTTGCAAGTAAGACACTTGGCTATTAGCTGCAGTTTCTATTCTAAATGCTGTTTATTCTTAATTAGTGCTATATATTATATTCATATTAAATCTGCATATTTAAATATTGAAGCTATTTAAGACTATTTAAAAATTGATTACATTATTGTATATCATATTAAAATTATGACATTTATGTTTTTACTTTGATAGAAAGCTATGTTTTTCCTTCACAGTTCTGCCATGACAAATAACCAGTGTTAATAATTAATTAGCAAAATATTCTACAGTTGCTAAATTAAGTATGGAAAACAAAATTCATGCACAAATTAATAACTATGATTTCATGCAGTTCAGTTCAGTTCTTTTTCTGGGCCATCATTAAATCTTCAATTACTAATTATTCCACATTTTCAAGAATTCAGATGTCTTAAAAAATAAAATGTAACTTTTGTTTGCAGACGCTTAGCAGTGCCTCTAAATTTTCAGTATGATAGGAGGCACTATTGGGAAGACAGTTAAGGGATCAGAAACCCTTCACAGAATGAGATGTGATTTACTGTAGCCTGTCACAAATGATAATGCCAGGCATACCCTAATTTTCAAAGGGCAGTGGATTTATAAAAAGTCCAAATCTTCTCTACTATAAAGACACTGCTCATTGGCATTGGAAATAAAAAAAATGAAGCAGTTCTTCAAACTTGAAGTAGTTCCTGTATCCAACAACTCAATTATTTAAGATACTGTGGAAATACCCCCCCTCCTCCCCAACATATCATTCCAAACTGTAGAATTTATTTGCTTTGAATGTTCTAGCACGCTGTGCTGTCTTGAATCTGATTTCTCATTCACAGTCTTGCTTACTTACGGAAGATTCATTGTTAAATTACAGTTGGTATGAACCAGCATGCCAGCATACCATGATTTTAATCCCTCAAGTGTTCAATCATTTAACAATAGCCTCATTATTCAAGGGAAATCTGAGCATTCAGCTTGTGAAGATTTTCTGACATTTCACTAAAACAATTTACTCTTAAAAGAATTCAATGACTGCAACATATTGTCATATATATATACATTCCTCAATCAGATGGCTCCTTTCTAATAAGAGACAAGAAAATGAAGAGGAATTGAAAAGAAAAGGAATTACAGATAAAAGCAAGAACTCCAGCTACCACCAGGGACCGTGAACTCAAACTGATAATTTAAAGCTAAAGCATTTTATAGGGTTCACACAGAGGCCACTTGAGTCAAATGTGTGAGTGAGACTTCTTGAGTTCACACAGCTCCCATTTCATTATTTACAAGCTAGAAAAACCCAGGTTGTCTTTAGAAACAATACAGTTTTGAGAGGAACTGTTTCTTCAGTATTTTACATTGCAAAATACATCATTCAGAAAATGTATCATTCAGGAACTACATCATAGAAAATATTCTTTTTCTTCAATATATTTATTTTAATTCTTTTATTTCCAAGGCTGGAATGTCACAACTGTATTCATTTTCCAAAGGCTGAACTTTGAAAAAAGTGGCACAGAGATGCATATATTTTTCTGCCTGAAATTTTCAAGAAGAAACAAGAGCTCAGATTTGGATTTGTACAATTATGCGGGCAAAAGTTCACACTGCTTACCCAGAACTGGGACAGAATACTTCTGGGTTTGAGTTCCTTTGAATTTTAATTCCATCTAGTATATTTATAAAAGCAAAGATTTTTTATTCCATTTATTTGTACAGCCCTAACATAACGACAAGCTCGGGAGAGTGTGTGAAAACAGATTCGATAGGCTATTTGTTCGTGGTATTTTTAAATACTCATGCACGTGTACAATTTCAGGCATGTTGAACTTAAACAGGACGAACGACATTTCTCAAGGTTAAATTATGTTTGTAGGCTCATAAATTAATGTGCTTGATTGGTGTGGGAAGTCCTCCCTACAGCCTCAACACAGCAAACAGATGCACACAGGACATACAAGTGCATGTTACCAGTCAGCCAGGGCTTTGCCTTCCTCAGTGCAAGGCCTACAAGCACCACAGTAATTAGTTTGAAGGAGACAAATCTGCTCTGGCTGGTAACTCACCACAACTCCCAGGTATTCACCAAAACCTTCTCTTAAGTGATAGTTATGTCAATAATTAAATTCAAGATCGGTGAAGTTGCCCCGCGTGCAACACAGATACACAATTTACGAATCATGCAATAACATTTTTTATGTTTTCAAATCCACTAAAAACTTGTAAGTGAATGCAACATTAAATGAAGAGTCACCTGATACAAAAACACATTTACAGGTTTAAAAAGATATTTAGGTAAATAATTCTTCACTCATTATTATCCAAAGACAGATGGACATATTTGAACCTACTAGCCACACCATGTCAGGTGGATAAATATCTTTGGAGGGGGAAAGCTTATTAAAAACTTCACTTTGGATCAGACTCTTGCTTTCCAGAAAGGTGGTACATTTCTGCTGGGTCCAAGGGTTGTCCTAATTTGCACTGATGGAGCAATTGCCTCATGTCTTTAAGTGTTGAAGTTCTACATTGATAAAATATCAAGGGGCAGGTTGTGCAGCATAACTAGCATGACCTGTGGCACTCTGCTCATCAGTCAACACTTCTGAGCCTAAGAGAAACAAAATTTTAGTTAACCGAAATCTCAGGCTTTGTGCCAGTTGCTCTCACTGGAGGCCTTGGCTATGAGTCTTCTACAGAAGAAAAGCCAACACTGGCAATTGCTGTGCTCTGCTGTGGTTCAGTTTGTGCCCAAAAACAGCCAACAAGGACCACGAAGGATGAGACAAGCCATGGGATTCACTGAAGAAATGAACTCTTTATATCCACAGAGTCTTCTGTCCTTAAAAGGACACTTGGTTGGTCCTGCTAGGCAGAGCCCTAGATGGAAAGCAATAAAGAGATGCATTGTAGCCCATCCTTTCTGAAATATCCATGGGCAGATCTACAGAAAGGCACAAGAATTTAAATATTTTATGTTTCTGCTGAAAAATTTTACCCCAGGAACAAAAGACTCACTGAAAAAACACAGTGAGCCCATTTTGAAATCTGACCAGTAATGCTGAATTTGGAAGCAATTTAGCTTCAGTTGCTTGTGAGCCCTCAAGAAAAGACTTTTGTATATTACTGGCTTCAGGCATCTTCAAATAAACTAATTAAATAAGATACAATCCTCAAACCATATAAAGATACACATGGAAAATCTGAGACCTCATTCTGAGCATTAGGCATACTTTGAAAGAGAGAGAACTGTGATTCACTGGGATAAATCCATGTCTTCCTGAAACTCGTCAAGGAGCATAGCACTGTCAATTGCTCTTTAAAGCACAAGAAAAGGTTATGAAATTAATTTTGATATTAAAAAATTACAAATAACTATGAGATGTCCTTTTCTTTTGCTTATATATTTCAAGCCTTTGTGATAGACTCAGGCTGTATTTTCATACTTCTCCTTAGAGCCACGAGGGAAAGAAACCTACATTTTTATAAGAATTGAAAGCTGAGTTCCCTACCTTATCACATGCCTAAGGAACTAAGGGTTTAAGAAACAAATACTCTGAACCTAGCAATAAAATTTTGAGGC
>WAAG01006366.1:4516-34080 GCA_013390105.1 Tichodroma muraria
GTTCTTGTAGTCCGTTCAGAGACCGTACAGCTCTGTTAAGTGGGTGGAGAGGGATGAGTTGTGCCCCAGATATGTTTGAACTCTTCTGTCTTTTTTTAGAGAGAACCAGATACATAACTGGCCAGAAAAGTCATGAGTGCCCTCTCCCTGGGAGTGTTCAAGGCTGGATGGGGCTTTGAGCAACCTGATCTAGTAGAAGGTGTCCCTGCCTGTGGCAGGGGATTGGAATTATATGGTCTTTAGGATCTCTTGCAACCCAAACCATTCCATAATAATCAGACTGTAAAGTATACTTGTTGTAAAGGGCACTGCTTCCAAGCACCTTTACCAAAGGATATGTTTATAGTGAAACCATTACAAATAATTCCTTAAAATGTCCCTTTTAAAAGCAGTGGTACAAAATTGGAGGTTTTTGGACTCCTTGCTTTGTGCTGATAGTGCCAGGAACCACTCTGCTGAATGGCAAACACTAATCAAAATGTTTCTTCTGCTGGACAAACTATCTGAAGGTGGCTTGCAATAAAGAAAATCTAACTGGTAATTTTTCAGGCCTTGAGTTGTTTCTAATAAATATTGGAATTCTTTGAGGGATTTTAAAGGAAGGAGGAAAGGTAGATAAATGGCCTGAAACCAACTATTTCTGCTTGCTTTGTACCACAGGGATATCTGTCTTTCCAGTTGGATTGGACCTTTTGGTGTTTTACAGAAATAAGCTGGGTAAAGGGACCTCTGGATCCAGAAGAGCATTACACAATGTTGGACACCTTGTAATTTCAGGGTCCTTCAGGTAGTTGGGCTGTAGTGGTGTTTCGTGAGTACGAGCAGATGATTTACGGTCATCAAAATGAATTGCGTTATCTATGAATCTGGTTTCTTATCTTTCATGTGTCAGTATCAGTATCTCATGTCATGTATCCCAGATACAGCTAGAATGAGCAGGACTAAAATCAATTATACAAACCCCCAGGCCAAGACGGAATTTCTGTAGGAATCTCCCAGAACAGGAAGAGGTACAGAGCTTTGTTCCCTTTCTGTGTGTGCCAGAATATGAAAACTGATAAAGAAACTAGGAGCAGCCTCTGACAGAGGGCAGTAACAAATAATATACTGATGTGTATTTGTTCTTGTTCTAATTGTATTTCCCTGAGGATTCCCTGTTGGCTTTCGTCAGTTAGTGATTTAAGGACTTCCTGAGCCAGATCCTGTCATCCACACTTGTGCTTAAAAGCAAATAGACCTTTCTACCTTCAATTCATCTGATCATTTTTTAATCCATTTATCCTTTTGCCATCCAAAACATCCCATAGCAGTGCGTTCCCAAGATTACAAATTAAATAAGATACAAGATTAAAAATCCTGATTATACCTTTTGTTATGAAATTACCTTTTGGGTTGGGTTTGTTTGGGGATTTCTTTTCACTTGATACTGAATCCCCCCTACCTTATGGAAAGCAGCATGTACTAATCTTCCATTCACCACATTGCTCACTCCTGATTTGATGAAGTTCACCCATCAGTCATTTTTCTTCCTACTTAAGAAGTTTGAGCTTATTTAATCTTTCCTTAGGTTAAAGCCTGTCTGTATCTATTCAGTTCCCTTCTGATGTATTTTGTAGGTTGTCTTTATGTAATTTATTAGAAGGCAGCCCAGGCTGTACTGTGGTGATGAGATATGGATTTATAAGTTAGCACAATGTCTTTGGTTTCTCTCTCCAATTCCCAGCTGCTTTTTGTCTTTGTCGTGGCACCTGATCCCTGCTCTGGTTTGTTCAGGGATCTTAAAACTAATCTGGATACAGCCCAGGACTTGATGTTTCCTGAATGACTCACAAGAGATACTCTGCCTGTAAGCACCAGCTCAGACTGTGTTTGGAGTGGTGTGCCAATCTGTATCAGTTAAGACAAGGACCTGTGATTTTTACAGAAGCTGACTTGCCAGAGAGGGAGAGGATGGGTTTATATTGTTATTACACTGGTCCTCGCCAAGTTCCATGCCTGTTTTTCTTCCTTTCCTCTCTCCCCTCCCAAATGACACAATTCTTAAGAAACAGAAAGGAAAATATTCCCTAAAATTGTTTTTGTTTCTTTGCCGATTCCAAAGGAAAACATCTGAGCTCTGCTTCAGAATATCAATAATTCCCAGTATTACAAATGCAAATCACTTTCTTATTCTGATTATAAGAAGAGGAGCTGAAACAAAACAGGAAACTGATTCTGACAGTCCAATCTGTTTTGCATGCATGGAATTCGATTTCAAAAACCTTCCCAAAATTACATTTAAGGGATGGAAAGTGCTGTGATCTTTGCAGCAACTGAGGAGTTTCATCATTGGCTTTACTAGTTTGAACTACTTTTGGGTTTGGGCAAATGTAGAAACAAAAATAATCTTTCAAGGTCAGTGATATTGTGCTGGTGTCATTGATCCTGTGAAAACTTTGGGCACCAGGTCACTTTTCAAGTGTACTGGAAAGTTCACATATATGCTAAGAAATGTAGCTGGTCAGGAAAGTTCTGGAAAGTGATATTAGAAAATTACTGCAGTACTATTGTTGAAGCTTCTAATGGATTTTTTAAAATAAACTTAAGATGTTCTGAAGCACTAATCTGACTCTGAAACAGTTGTTGTTTTTCTTTTTGGCAAACTTGGAAGAAAAATTTAAGTAATTTTTCAGCCTTACCGCAAGTAAAGCCAATTCTGCTGTCCCAGAGAGATGGCACAGGCTGCATTTATTGTGTGGAAAAGAATAAAGTATTATTTCAGATCAAACTGAAGTGGAGGGATAGCTGTTTTCACAGAATCACAGAGTCAACTAGGTAGGAGAAGACCTCTGAGATCAAGTCCAACCTGTGACCTAACACCACCTTGTCTACCAGACCATGGCACTGAGTGCCACATCCATTCTTTCCTTAAACACCTCCAGGGATGTGAGTCCGCCACCTCCCTGGGCAGCCCATTCCAATGTCTAACCACCCTTTCTGTGAAGAAATTCCTTCTAATGTCCAACCTAAACCTCCCCTGGCACAGCTAAAGGCTGTGTCCTCTTGTGCTGTTGTTATTTAGCTGGAAGAAGAGGCCAACAACTTCTCACCCCCACCTGGCTACTACCTCCTTTCAGGCAGTTGTAAGAGAGTGATAAGCCCCCCTGAGCCTCCTTTTCTCCAGGCTGAAAACTCCCAGATCCCTCAGCTGCTCCTCATCACACCTGTGCTCCAGACCCTTCACCAACTCCACTGCCCTTTTCTGGACTGAAGCCTGGACTTCTATCCAAGGTATTAGTTGGTCCAGTGAAAGATACCATCTTTCTATAACCCTTGTCCTGAAATGATATCAAAGATGACATCAGACTCTAGTTGGGTGTTGAACTTCCATTTCTGCTGGACTTTCTTACCTTCCAGCCCCTCTGCTGTGTCTCTTTGTGAAGCCATATTGAATTTGGGCTGCAATACAAAGCCACGTTACGTATTTGTTATGTTTTCTTCTGTTTCACTTGATTTTTGTTCTTTTCGTAGAGGATTTTGCCTGGCATACATCTCATTGCTATCAGACAAAATCCCCTTGGTTTTCTTCCTTTTGTTTTGACCCCCCAGCCCTTTTAATTTACCTTTCTCAGCCCTTGCAAATGTTCTCTCTTCTATCAGAAGACACAGCCCTGTGGCAGATGTCTCCTGGTTTTGGGTATGTGATACCTCTGCTTTTGAAACTGGGGCACCTGGCTGCAGCCAGAGGCACCTGCCCTTAGCTGGGAGGTGGCAGTAGCAGTGTATCTGCAGCACCCTGGCTGTTGTTCCCTGCTCCCACAGCTGCCTGCACCTGGCAGGGTTACCTTGCAGGAAAGCAGAAGGTAAAGCCAGACATGCCTTTCTCACCAGCCCTGCCAAAGACAGGATTGCTTTCTCAGCCTCTCTTCCACATCAGCCCTTCCACTCATCTTTTTGCCCATAAATTCTCTGCCTTTCTCTGCTGTCTTTTGTTTGCAGCAATGCTGGGCACTCTTTTAGCCACACCAGACTGAACAGGCTAGGGTTACTGGGAAGCTCTGAAGCTGGCCCATATTCTGCTGCTGCCGACCTGCCTGCATCCTGCTGCGTGCTGACCCACTTCACCCACACTGTGGGTGGTAAAACCCCACTGCTGCTCTGCTGGAGCTGCTGAGCAGTCCCTGGCAGTGGAGGCTTCTTTGATGCTAAGTCACTCCAGTCTCAGCTGTGTTTTAAGGCAGCAGTAGGAGACTATGTTAACTAACTCATATTTAACACTATGAGACTGTTATTAAAGCCTGCTGATGTAAGGCTGACATCTGGAAAGTGGAGCCTGAGAAAGTGGATCCAGGCATTAAAAATCCAGTAACTTTGTTTGCTGGGATGAGGGATTTTTTTGTTACAGATAGAGGGGTGGCACAGAGAGTGTACTTTTTTTCCTTTTCTCTTTCTAGTTTCCAATTGTTTTACATTAGTCACTGGTGCTGATTAAAGCTCAGCCCAGATTAAATATATTGAGGTGACTTCATTACCACTGTGTCAAGGAGCAGGAAGGTATAAACTGATCAGATGACACAATTACTGAGTCGAACAATGGGAGCTTGTATTTCAGTTATCCCTAAGGTGGTGGTGCTTAGTGGAAAGGCTTGTGCAGGAGCCAAGAAAAAAAGAACAAAAGGTTAAGCCTGGAAGGGTGGAGAAGGGAGGAGGTGGGCACAAAGAGGAGCCGATAAGCTGGCAAAGGCATTTCAGCTTCTAAATGTGCAATTTCATGAGAGCACAACTTGGATCTGTGTAGCTGAAGGCTTTAGGAAGCTGGAAGAATTATGGCTTTTATAATTTCTCTGGTCCTAGTGTAATGGGGATGCAAAATTTTTTGTCTATCTTTTGTGTCATTGAATTAGAGGATGCATGCAAGTGATGCAGCTCCCAGACATGCACTTCACAGAACATGGAACTAAGTGATTTCCAAATAAAAACATTTGAGGAATCAATGAAATCAGAATGAAGTGTTTGAAAGAAGTTAAAGTACATGCTCTGGAGATAGCTGGGAGTTTTGAAAAGCTGGTGTTTTTGGAGCAAGCTAAGTTAGCAGAACCAAAAAGCTTTTATTGAAACTCAACCTCAGTTGAACTGTTGATTCTACCAGGGGAGATAAGAGAGAGAAAGAGAGGCTGTGTGAACCAGAAGGTCAAGGTTGAGTGGACCCATCTGCAGGTCAGGTGAGTCAGTTTCAGGTCTCCTTCCAGACAGGATGTCTGAGCCTGTCAGGATGTCTGTATATAGTGGAAAATCTTCAACAGGACAGAATGGAAGAGGCATCCCTGAACAGCCTGTCTTTTAGAGCATTGCCCTGCAGCAGGAGGGGTTCCTGCCCTACCACCAGATGTAGATGCACACGTGCTTATGATACACTCTCCTGCTGCATATACATGGATTTTGGAGATTCTTTGCAGGCAGTGTAGTGAGCAGCTGTGGTGGGGAGTGCACAGCACCATTTCTCTTTGGTTTGTTGCAAAAGTTGTGATGCATGTTGTGAGGAGGGTAGGATGGCAGGAGGCAGCTGCTTGTACATATGTTCCTCAGTTCCTCATGTGGTCCTCCCGATGGAGAGAGGAATTGCTCCGTTCCTGGGAATGCCTGTGCTTGGCCCGGAGATGCTCCCACAGAGCAGGGCAGGGCAGGGCTGCCATCTGACAGAGAGCTGCAGCAGGCTCCACAGGCTGCAAAGGCTCCTTGTAGGAGCAAAGTAACACAGCACAGTGGCAGTGGTAGAGTATTTTTTAGGGACCGACTGGACGCTGCATAAAGTTTTCTAATCAGGGTAGTCAGGGAAACAAATGACATTTGCTGTAGTGAAAAGACTAGAGGTGGGCTGCATGGTTTCCTTGCCTCCTGCAATGATGTAGCCAGACTTCCCTCAATCTTCTGCTCTGCTGTCATATTTTGTACTATTTTGTTCAACTCCTGTGGCTCTTAGTCTATTATTATTATTGTTGTTGTTGTTGTTGTTGCTGTTGTTATTATTGTTGTTGTTACTGTTGTGCTTCCCCAGATTTTTCTTGATGTACAATTTTCAAAGCACAGTGTGGTGCTTTAGCTGTGCTTTGTTAACCCCAAGTGGAGGAGAAGGATTTCTTCACATCCAGCTGGAAGCTCTTGTCTTTATTCTCTGTACTTTCATGTCTGGCTTATTCACGGCAGCCTGTAGCTCAATCCAGCCTCTGATTGTTTTTGAGGAATTAGCCCATTAGTGACTCCTTGTCACATATTTGTGCAGTTCATTGTCCTCAAACAATGTAAATTTGTGTCTGTACTTGCTGAATTGCCAGCTTTTTTCAAATCCTCTATTTGCCAAAGCCATTCTGATTCCTTTCACCTATGCACTGGCACCTTATTTGCATTTGGGATCTGCATGTGTCTTTAATACATCTTCTCTGTCCCATCCCCAAGCAGTAATAAAAATACCTCATTGTTAGGTTCAGGACCAACGTTTAAGGAGCCTTGCTGGTATATCCTCCCACATCAGTTTTTGCACCCCTGAAGACAATGTTTTTAAGAGTTTACCTACTGAAATGTCATGTGAAAAAGGCATTGAAACTCTCTTTATATTTCACGGTATCTACTGTTTCTCTTCTGCTCACCAGGGCTGTTGTTACACTGAAAAAGGAGGAAACAGTCAGCATTTCAACCATGAGTAGCAGCCAACATGAATTTGTCAAGAGTAAATCACCTCCTTATTTCAGGCAGGCACATAAAAATCATCTGCCTGTTCCATTGAGGGGAGAATGAAGTTAGTTTGTTGTCATTTTTAAGATATTTGTCCTTTCTGGGCTTGTGGAGTTTCATCCGTTACTTCTCAAACAAGATTAAGTCTCTTTGGAAATTTAAAAAATTAAACCAGTTTTTTTTTTATTATAAAATTTTGATGACTAGCAGCAGCCTAGTTGCTTTGAAAAAGCTAATGTATCCCATGAATCCCTAGTTTAATTTCATGTTCCCTTGTTATCACTTGTGCTTGTGTTTTCTGCTCTGGTACAGCTGACTTTGGTAAGAACAGCAGGAACTCTGCGCTTCTATCAGGTTTCAGTCCTTTTCTCTCAGTCAGAGTCCAAGTCCTTCCTTTTGTTTTCATCTTTCAGTTTGTGATCAGGGTCCTAAATGTGGTGTGAACACGTGAGTTTTAAAAGGACATACAGTCTAATGTATGCGTAGTGAAACTGTTCTATCAGGATTTTAACTTGCTATGCTTTAGGGAACCTTAACTGTAAAATGGAGTCCTGCATAGACCTCCCAGGTTTTCAAGGCTTTCTCATTTTCTATCAGACTGTTAGCTGAGTTTTCAAAATAAGCCTGTGCATTTGAATTGAGGAATTTCTGTAGTCTGCCAAAATAAATGGAAGATTTCTTTCCTTCCTTTTCACCATCCATCCCTGCCAACAATGTCTTTCTTATAAACACTTCCAGAAGTGCTTGTTTTGAAAGCCATGCTAAGTGTGCCATTTTTCTATTTATTCAGCACAGATTCCTGAGATAATGGTCTTTGTCTAGTGTTTTAGCTGAGGTTTTAGTGTCTCCTCTGTACCTCTATGTGTTATTTATTTACATGTAGATCTTGAATACTTTGAATGTGATAGTTAATAAATACAACTAATCCATCTCAGGATTTGGGTCAGAGAGGGAGGGGCAGTATAAAAAACAGACTCATTTCTTCCTTTCTTGACCAGTGCCAAATAGCTCAAGCTCGGGTTAACCCAGGAGTCTTGGCAGGCAAGTTGAACGTGAGCCAGTGGTGTGTCCCTTGTACTAAAGGTGGCAGCTGTACTAAAGCTGGCGGAGCACTGCCACTGTGTTGAGGGAGATGATCCTTCCCCTCTGCTCAGCCCCAGTGAGACACATCTGGAGCAGTCTGCTTCAACACATCTGGAGCAACCTGCTCTAGCTGACCCTACTTTGAGTAGGGGAGGTTGAACTTACATGGTCTTCAGACCTTCCTCTTCCCAAGCTCAGCTATTCCGTAGATTTTGAAAACTTTCCATTGACTGTGACAGTCATAAATTTGGCTTAGGCAAATAATTCATGCCTAGACCTGTTGTCTTTGTTCAGAAGTTCCAATAAGTTTCTTTCTGTGTTTCCTTTAGGTACTGGCTACATGCCCTTGTCCTTTTCTCTGAAGTACTCTTGCATGCATGCATGCAGAATTTTCCATTATTGATTTAATAGATGCTTAAAAGATAATCTGCTGTTTATTTCCTAAAAGTCCCTTCCTTTATGGTCAGTCTTGGCTTCCAAATCTATAAGCTTTTGTAGCCTTTTGTTGTGTTTATATTATCCTTTTCCCTCTTTGACCTCTCACTTGCAGAGCTGGAGTGGAAATCCCGAACTCCAGGACACACAAAGTGGTATTTTCCAAACCTGTAGTCCACAGATGTTACTTGGAAGAGATTCTGGCTTTCAAATGTGAAGGATCTGCTTACCCTAGAGTCTGAATTTGTTACTTGCTTTGATTGTCAGCCTCTTGTGTAGATCAGACTCATCTTGACTCATAAGCCATTGCATCAGGAATTGTAGTAATTGCATCAGGATAAACGGCTGTGTAGCTACAGGTTGTACTGGTTTGGTGCATTGAAGCCCTCAACAGCTTGTTGGTGACTTGCAAGTTGTGTTGCCACTACAGGTGCTCCCTAAACTCGTTTGTAGCTGAACTTTCACTATTCAAACCATGCCTGCTTGGAAGTAGATGTTAACGATGTTATGTTGATATATATTGAGTAAGGCATGTTTTGAACCACATCCTGTTAGTGGACACCAAGTGATAGGATGGGGCTGGGTGTACTGGAGACTTGTTCTGTGTTCTGTAGCTGGGCTTTTTAGTCAATATAGCTTTCAGAGGTGGTGGGGGTTTGTGTTTTGTTATTTATATAGTGCACCTAAGAAGTTGCATGATCACTGTAATTGTTTAAGTATTCTACCTCTGAATGTGGGCACAGCCTTAAACTACAGCAGTGCATCAAGCCCTAGAATAGCCTCTTCAGCCTAGGTGCATCAAATCTGTGGCTGCCAAAAAATTCAGGTGGGGGGAACCTGCTGGTCCTGGCAAAAACTGGCTAAGAGAACTTGGGTATAGAACCAGGGGAGGATAAACAGTTCAATAATCTGGAAAACTATGGAAAGAAGAGCCTCAATAGAGTCTGTAGCCTGTAACAATACAAAGTGTCTGTACAGGTGACCTGAGGCTGAGATTTTTAGTGTATCCAGCTCAGGGCTTTTTCCATTAAATTACAGTGTTGTCTCATTGGACTGGTGTCAAAACAGTTGCACTCTTTGCACAAAGCTTGTTGTGGTTTGTGTTAGCACTATCTCTATAAAGACTTCAGGGTAGCCCCTGTGTTGTCGCTTAGCAAATGACAAGGAGAACTTCAACAAGTCACAACCCTCTGCCTTTCCTTAAGTAGAAAGTTGCACAGAGGAGACTGGAACTCTGAAAGTCAGTCAAACATGAGCCATTTTAATATTAACCCTTTTAAGAACATGAACCCCAGCTTGTAGAAGGCTGCTCAAAGAGTCAGAAGAACTGCTGAAGAGTTACCCAAGCCCAGCTTCTTGTTATAGACATTGGGGTCCTTTTCTGTGGATGCTGGGAACATTATGTGCCCCTCTGGTTACAGAAGCAATCTAAGAGATCAGTTTTGTGAACGCCTGTTGCAATTTATTTGTCTGTTCTTGCTACTTGTTTTTGCATTATTGCAGTAAAACAGAAATATTTGCAAGTACCTATAGTGCAGGCATCCTTTTGGGGCTTGGCTCAAAATCATTCAGTTGCCCAGGCTGTGAAAGAGGTCCAGGTATAGATTATGGTGACTGCCTAATCAAGGTTGTTTGCAGCTGCTGGGGATACAAAGGCACAAGCTGACTGCAAGGAGGAGTAAAAGGTAGCACTCACCTGCCTTTCCAGGCCGTCAGAGTGGCTTTTACTGCTCAAGTATTTCCCAACCTTGTTACTGCCCAGTGTGTGTAACAAGTGACATTGGTGCATGCAGGAGAGTAGGGCAGAGGCAGGAGGGAGAGTGTCCTCACACCCTTTTGCAACTACACGTTTCAAGTTCCTCAGCTGTGCTAAGAGGAAGTGGTTATTCAGTCTTGCTGCCATTTCAGGAAGATTAAAGCTCCAGTAAACTTTCCCTGACAGAGTCACCTGGAAACCACAGAGGTAAAAATTAATACTTGCCCACTGTCTATCAAAGGAGATACCACCAGGAGGAAACTTAGGACTAGGTGGGTGCAACCTGAGTTGAGAAGAAAGGCCAGACCAGTGCAGTCCCCACGGCACAGGAGTTACCCTGGCCAGCACACACTATTTTCCCCCTCAGTGGTTAGTGTTAACAATTGAAGACTGACATTTTGAAGGAGGGGGCGCAGTGCCACGCAAGCGGTGTGTGTAGGTGCAACAAAACAAAGCCTAAAAACAGTTCACAAAATAAGCTGTCGCTCATGCTTTGGGTGACGAGGTAGTTGTGCTCATCAATTTTTTCCACAGGAGCTGTCACCATGCCGAGAGTTTAGGGGATTCCATACCTGGTTATCAAAGGATGGCTCTTGTGTGGGAGGGGAAAGCCTGCCTGCACCCCGTGTTGGTTCCTGGTCTCAGCCACAGACTTTATTCTCTAGAACACCCTGGTCTAGTTCATGTCTTTGCCTTGGTGTTTCTTTAAAACAAATTCTACCTTATTCCCCTTTCCAGACCCTCTCTGCTCAGTGGCAAGTTGTCTTAGTTTGGAAGACAGGTGTCTGCTAGGGAAGGCAGGAGCCTCCCTTGGAATGGAGAATGTAAACCCCCTCCCTTCGAATTGTTATAAATTTGAAATTAAGGGGCTCTCAGGCAAATATATGAGGATAGGAATAACAGTTCTTTACTAGTGTGTATAAAAGGTAAACAAAATAACAACAATAACTATGGCATTAACAACAAACAGACCCACGGATCCAGTCACAGTTTTCTCCGCTGCTGGTACTTTCCCCTTTGGTGCAGTGACTGTCACAGCCGGCAGGATGAGCAGAAGTCCCAGGGTGCTGCCCGGCATGTGTCAGGAGCTCGGCAGGGATCGCTGGAGCTCTGGAAAGGTCCCGGCAGCAGCAGGGGCTGCGGGACACGGCCTGGGGAAACCAGAGCAGGAGCGAAGGAACGGCGGGCGCGGGCACCGCGGCAGTGCGGCTCCAGCAGAGCAGGGAGAGAGCAGGATCCAAATTCCCGGGGTACACGGACAGATGGTGGCAGGTCCTTTTAGGGCTGAGCTCCAGCGGCGCTGATGCATTCTCTCCGCCGTAAAAAACGACAGCCTGGCCGTTCCCTCCGATGCTAAAAATCGAGAGAGCCCAGCTGGGCCAGCCCCGTCATTTACCTGCCTCCGATTCTCGAGGTGTCACTGTCCCTCGGAGAGAAAACGTCCGGAGAGAAAAAAGTGTAGCCAGGTGCCACACGGCTTCAGCTACATTTTTGTAGAGTAGCTTTTTGTTTTTCTTAAGTACCCGTAAGCTCTCGTAAGTATCCAGTAATTGATTTCCTAGCAAATTCTGGGAAAAAATTCTGTAAGAAAGAAGCACAACCCCCCCACACACACATGCGTGCTCCAGAGCCATCCTCTCTATTCCTGGCTTGCACACAGCAGAAACCTGCTGGGCTGTCAGAGACCCGTCCCCCTTGGGCCAAGCAGACCACCAGGCCCCACCTGTGCCCTATTTATTTTGGAGTGTCTCTCTTGCAAGACTGGCCCTGAAAAAGTGCCACAGGGGAAAGTGATGATGTTACTGCTGGAGGTGAAATGCCTTTCAATGTCCACTCATCACTTTAATAGAAGAGGTACTTGAAGAAGGAGCAAGCAAGGCAATTGCATGGTGCTTTTGGGGCCGAGCTCGATGATTAGAGGCACTCAGCTGGGCTGGCCAGTGTCACAGGCTCTGGGTGACATTTAACTGCTGGTGAATACCCCAGGAACCATTTTTGTGTTTGACTGGGATTGGAATGGGGCAAAAGTGGGCTCTGATAATCGCTGAGTGGACTGCTCAGGAGAGAGAGACTGGATAATAGAGACACTCCTTGTGATAGCAGCCAGGGTCAAAGGAAGATCCCTTTTCCTCCAGAGATGTATGCTTCCCAGCTGCCTGCTTGTCATGGGGAGTGACACAAGCTCTGTCCTTACACCTGGGGAGGTAAGAACCTTGCAGAAGGTGGAGCAGGTGCTCAGTGCTGAGGTCAGAAGAGGAGCTGAGAATCACTAAATTAGGTCTGCATCACTGAGAGCAAGCTCAGGTGGTGGGGAAGAGGATGCTGTATTAGACTGTGCTCAGCTGTATGCATGAGTCACTAAACATCCCACCGGGTCCCACTTTCTCTTGATAGGTGATGTTTTTTCCTCAAATGTGTGTGGACCTTTGCATGCATTTGTGGAGGTCTGAATTTCCCTGAGATGTGGTAGTGATAGAACGAGGGCTGCTTCTTCTGTGGGTGTCTGAGCTCCTTTCTTTGCTCATTTTCCCTGTTGTATGAGCTGGGCTCAATTAGTCCAAGATTTGAGCATCTCTCACCTCCCCACCTGCGAGTCCTAAAAGAGATGGAGACCCTGCCCTGTTGTAGCATGGTCTGAGACCTCCTTCCTACTTTGCACTGGGCAGGAAACAAACAGGATTTTGTGAGCAGGACCAGCCGCGGTGGGGCAGCTGCCAGAGCTGCTCTGTGTGCCTGTGGCTCTCCTCCAACCCGGGCCCCAGGTGGTGGGTGCAGGTGGCTGGCTGGTTGAAATTGCAGGTGGCACGGCGCAGGGAGGGCTGTGGGGGCACAGCTGGAGGGCGATGACAGCTCACCACCTTGCCCTTGGTGCCATCAAGGCACTGTTCCCGTAGTGTAGGATCTCGTCTCAGCAGGGAAGGTAACTGGGTAGTGCCCAAGTCCAGACTGCTATGGAGCTGAGAAACTCACTGTTCCATTCAGATGTGCCATTTTGGGCTGTGCAGGGGAATTTTGGGACGTGGCTGAAGGAAGCCTGGCTGCAGCAGGTCCCAGGAAGCTAAGCAAGGCATGGGTGTTCCAGTGCTGGCCAAAGAGCTGGTGGGGCACACACCAGGCTGCCGTGTGCCCCTTCTGTATTAATGGCCTGTGATATTTGTATGTAACCAAGGCATCTGCCTATGAGTAAAAAAAAAAAAAAAAAAATTAAGATGCTTTTTATATGAAGACAGATTTGACAAAGTGATGAGTGCAGGATGGGGGGGAGGGTCCCACTGCTCTTTCCTCTCTTCCACTCCTTCAGAAATGAGAGGGTGAAAGCCTCAGCTTTCAAGCTGAGTTCCTGTGAGCCTGAGGAGGTGGGGGTCAGCACAAGCAGCCAGCTGCCCTGCTCGGCCCAGCCAGCAGCCAGGTCTCCAGAAGATGTGCTGGAGGGTCGGTCTGGGGAAGGGTGGTGAGGCAACGAGTGTGGTTAAATACACACTTCTAGAAGGCACTAAAAACACACAGAATCAGCTGTTTCTTAACCCCCCATCTGATTCAGTGTTCTCCATACCAGAGCCCCATGTGCCACATGGAAATATCTCAAGCTCCTGAGGGAGGCTGTTGGTCCCTGTTGAAACCATACACCCATCACATATTGTGGAGTGTTCCTGCATCACCAGCTTCTTACCAGCAAATGTAAAAGGAGGGGTAGAAAGTGGACTAACAAGAAAGGGGAGTAATGAACTGAGCAGCAGTGGGAGAGGAGACACAAGTGCAGTGCTACTTGGGATAGTTGGTGCTTCCAGAAGCTCCTGTGTAAGCAGCTCCTGCAGCACCCTGTAAATCCTCAGCTGACTTTGCTGGAGCCCTGACCCCTAGGATAGGCTGCTTCAGGGAATGCTTCAGTGAGGGTGCTAGGCTGTGCTCTGCCCTCAGAGAAGAGTTTGAGGCATCAGGTAAGAAGGCAGGAGTGCTTAGCCTTACATCCCATTGCTCTGCTGAGGTCCTGCTAGGTCCTGACCTAGTGCTTCATAAGCATTTCTTATGCTTTAGGTTTTTAGCTGAAACACCTTCTGTGTCCCAGCTGATAGCTACTGGAGCATGGTACTATGAAATATTACTACAGCATACTTTGAATTCACATAGAATTTGTAGAAAAAGCATTTGAGACTTCCCTTTTTTAGAATGAGAAGCACTGCTGTTCTGAGTATAATGGTGTGGCATCTCGCTTGGAATTTCCCTTGCTTTCTATATATACACATGCAGCAAAGCCACAGGAAATGGAAGTTTAAAAAAAAAAAAAGCACAGAGCATAGGTATCTGCTTCTTGAACAAATTTTATTCTTGTACTTGGTTTTATTATTAGTGAGCACCTTATCTTGAGGCATCATTTAAGGTTTATTTTAAAAGATGTGACATTCTAAGTCATCGAAGCCCGAAGCAGACATGGACTTAGAAGTTGTACGTTATTTGAGAAACCTTTTAGGCTCTGTACTGCCCATGCTACAGGAAAGAGCATTATTATTGATCTTTTCTCCCTTGGGGCTTTTGGGGTAGGGACCAACTTCTGAGGCTTCTTGCATTCTTCTTTCTAAGATGCAGTGAGTCAGTGTTGCCTACAGTTGCTGTTGTGATTGTGTGCTGAGGGCCCACTTCTGCATGGCAACCAGCATGGTTATTAGTAAACAGCCTTTACTTTAAAATCCCAAGCTAAGTGCATTATAATTAGGTCCAGGAGAAGTGAGAACAAGCTTGCCAGCAGCTGGAGATTATACAGTCTGAAAATCTCATTGCTGGTGAGGTGAGACAGATCCTCAGGAGCTGAGTCACCCTGGGTCTGGACTCAGGTTGGTTTGGAGAGCAGAAGTGAGGAACAGTCATGTGGTGAAGGAGAAATTTTAGGATAGGGGACTAATCATGAAGATAATTGGACAAATCCATCTTGGCAGCTTTTAATACGTTAAGACACATTCCTACAAATCCAAGAGGCAGTTATATCCTTCCTTCTCTCAGCCTCTGTGGAACTGCAGTGTCTCTGCCTTCTGTCAGGTATTGGCATGCCACTGCAGTACAGGCAGTGCTTGCCTGAATGAGAGACCTACAGAAGCCTAAACAGGCATTAACTCCACCTGAAAACAGGGTTCATTACTCATGGATGCCTTTGGTTACCAATACAGCAAATAAGGAACTGAGCCCCATCCATGTCAGACAGTTTTTCTGTATGATTTCAAGAGTCTCTTGTGTGAGGATGTCTTTCTGCACTTTTGCAGATGATGTCTGTTTCAGTGAATGAGTGTAGTACAAATGGATAATGAAAGTTCACAAAGTTTATGCTACTAAAGTTCCTTTCACTGCATGCAGTTACTTTCTTACTCACTATGCCTTTATTGCTTTCTTTTAGGAAAGGAGCTGGGTTGCTGTTACTATTCAACCAAACAAGGCACTCTGGACAACCATCCAAGAAGAAGAGAGCACCAGTGTGAGGCCAGAAGGAGCTTTTCTTAATTTAAAGGGTTCAAAAATGCTGGAAACTCACAGACACTTTCACTTCAGTATTGGGACATTAAAGCTGACAGGTTTTATGCATTCTGGTCTACAAGTTGAGAAATGTGACTTGTGAAGGTAGGGGGTGGTGGCAGTTGCTGGGGATGCCTTGGTGTGTATCCTGTGTATCCTTTGCCTGGTGCGGAGGGGGCCAGTAAAGATTTTGTAGTGTTTTATCAAGAGACCTACCAGTGAATTTGGTGTAAAAGTCAAAGCACTGCATAACAGACAACTTTTCTTAAGAGCAGTAGTTTATGGCCCATCACCCGAAACAAACATTTGCATGTAAGACAGCGGTAGTTCTTCATAGTGTAACATTTCTTGGTTAAGCCAGAACAAGAAATAGTCATGCTTTTTTAGCTGAGGGAAAAATAAAACTGAAAACCTCAGTAAAATCAAACAGCTCTGACGAGAGGCATTTTTGTACAGAAAACCAGCAGATCTGTCCTAGATTTATGCCACAGGTAGTCAAATGCCAGTCCTCATTTATTGCACTTGTTGCTTTGGGGTAGCTGTAATCTGTTCTTGATCTGTAACTTCACCTGTTTTTGTTTGTTGGTCCAGTGTTTCTTGCTGGAGGTATATCCAGTTTCCCAGCACTGAAGTGCTCTCCTTTCCCAGGATTAGTGTGAAACTAACCTCTGCTTTGACCAGGGCCTAATTCACAGAATTTAAATACACAAGAATAGGCACTATTAAGTTTTGTGTACTGCATATTCTCCTATTTAATTCCTGCATCTATTTCTTACTAGAAATTATTATTTCTTGTTGTTGGTCAGTCTATCCAACTATACCTACAGTATATATGTTATACCTATTTATAACATAAATGGAAACCTATAGCAAACTTCAGCTTCTGATGTATATTAAAGTAGTCATCTTAATGCAATTTAAAAAGGTACTGCTAAGACCTAACTTACTTTACTGTTGTGTTTGTTTTCTTAAATGTCTTCTAGTGTGAAACAGTACAAAAATCAAGTCCCTGTTTTGCTGTATCAATAGTTGGCATTATCATATTAATGTACCCTGAAGCTGTAAACCAGGCTTGTCTTAATGAGAACAGTCAAAAAAACTAAGATTAACTTATGCCACAGGAAGTTTAATCGTGTTTCTCATCTTATATTCTCTGGGCTGCATCTGATCTCTAAGACCTTAAAAGGCAATGTAAAAAATGATCACTAAAAAAAAGGAGAAAATAAAACTTTCTGCATGTTTGCGCATGTTGTGTTGGGAAGAACCAGCTAGTAGTGAATCACAGGATTGCAGTTGCTGTAGATTAGATTTATAGTAACCATTGCTGCATGCAATGGCCCAGGCATTGCTTTTGGTAATATCCCACCTAAGATAAGAGTGGCATAAACCATCATCTTCCTTTGGGGCTGCAACAGGATCCCCAAAAGGAAATATTCAGAAAAGAATTCACATTCCTTTTGAATTGTGGAACAGGGAATGAAGCAAAGCAGAAGACAGGAGTGTTGTTACAAAATAAGTTTTCTTTAATTATGAAGTGCCATGGTTGCACTAGGCCTTTATTTTCTATCCCATCCTTAACTCTTGCTTTGACACAGTGAGAAAACAATTTCAGCTTCACCTGGAGCTAAGGCTGCAAAAACCTGTGGCAGTCTTTATATTTGTGCACTTTAATTGCTGATACTCCTTCTCAAAACAGTCCCCTGCTATTTGTTGAAGTTCTCTCCAGTGCAGACAGGATAAGAAGAAATTTGCTAGCATTGACATAGTCACATGTGTATGACAGGGTAGGGGGCTAAATGTGTTCCTCTGCCTCTAAAATGTCAATCTTCCGCTCAGAGATGAGGAGTGATTTTTTTTCAACATATTTGAAAATAGTCTGAGAAGCTGGTTATCACTAAAGTAATGAAATAACTCATATCTGAAACCATGACATTTAATTAGCCCTTAGTATAGTTGCTATTTCACATTTAAATACTTACACCAAAAGAGATTTTTTTGACCCCTTTACTAATGTAGTAAAGCAAATGCATGATCACTTTTATTATAAAAATAATCCTTAGGTCAAATAGAAATACAATCAATAATTACACAAATATACATTTAAAAATATGTAAGATAGATACTTATGGCACAGACAATATAAATACCCCTGTACCTTGTTTCTGTGCAAAAAAGGCAGGCTAGTTTTAGTCAATAACCAGCCCTTTTATGTTTTCTTCACTTCTTCTGATTTCAGTTAAACAGAAGGATTTTCAGATGAGATGTCTGAAAGTTCAGCCTCAAGAGTCAAGAAAATACTTCTGCTTTTAATCCAGATAAAGCACAATAAGATTTTTCCTATCTTCTGCCAAAACACTCCTTCCTGTTCTTCAGCCTACATTTTTTGGAAGAGGAGGAAAATTTCAAGTTCAGTAATTTTTTTCACAAGCCATCAGACTGTGGTAGAGAATTAGACCCAAATAAAGTCAAGCTGCACTCTGAAGCTAAACTACCATCGAAGGTTTCAGTTTAGTTTGTAGTAGAATCTCCATTACATGTGCATTTCTTGTAGCTGTCAAAAATAATTCTTCAGAAAAACACTTTGCTTTCTCTTGAAGCCTTTCATACAGTCCAAGAGAAGGCAAAATCAAGTAAGAGGTAGATATTGTTCATCCTTCTAATTCCCCAGAGCTCTCCATTTGAATTACTCTCTTTTAGGACGGTAGGAGATATGTATAGAGCAAGTTTTATGTCTGTAAAAGTAGTGATTGACTTACACCCCTCACATCCTGTGGTCACTGGCAGCAGTCAGCAACATGCTTGAGGAATTCATCACTGCGTTCATCACTGAAAAACCTCATGCAATGAGGGCATCTGAGTTCACCCTGTGCCCTGCCTTCAGATCCCAAGTTTCCATTGTCCCCAGGAGGAGAAGCTTGTTCAGACTGGGAGTTTGTTCTTCCTGTGCCTGTCTGGCCCGGGCTGTTGCCTCGTAGATGTTCAACATTCGTCTGAACGTACAAATTATTTTTGTTAACAGCATGAACTCTGAAATGACTGCTTGTGTCTCTTGTGTCCTAGAAAGAGAAAGAAGAGCTCGTGAAAAAGACAAAATAAAAATACATTCTTTAACAGGTGATATTTTATCACCTTTATCTGAAACACCACTCAAATATTTATCCAAGGACTTGTAAATAAATTATTCATCAGTTTTTGCAGTGTTATTAATATTGTTGTAAAGAAGGTTTGTAGAAGACACAGAATACAGACACTGTGCTACTTTAAAGATGCCAAGAGTCATGGCTGTCCTCTAAGAATTCACCTTCCTATGTTGATCCAAAAGTAGAAGTAAAAGGGACTGGAAAACAGTATTACATCTGAACTGGGAAGCATTTCCACTGGAACTGAATATCAAACTATCTAAGTTTTTGATAGCTGAACCAAGCTGAAACTGTTTTAGAAATACTAAAATATTTTTAAAATATATTTAAAAGTATATTTTAGTCACAAATCCTGTTGACATGCTTAAATTAAAAAAAGATCATGCTGCTTTCTTACCTGTCTTCTTGCTAGCTGGTGTTGCAGACATGCAACTTCTGCCTGAAGTTCTTGTATTTTACTCTGTGCTCTTTCTCTGTCTGATCTCTCAGATGTGAAATCATCTTTATAAACCAGGACCTGAAATAGAATTATTATGTTAATATTTTATAAATTAGAGCATTGGCAGGTTAGATTGAAAAGCTGAGACTGTGATTGCTTTGTTACTTATTCCCAGAATCTCAGTATTATCTTCTCTATCGTATCTGTATTTCAAAGGTGTTTGTATTTCTTTTACAGATCTTTCATATTCTGTATTAAGGCCAGCAGAACTGCATGGGGTTTTTTAAGTAGTGAGTTTCATTTAAATCTGTGTTGTTGAGTATCTGTATAGCCAAATGTGCACAGACAGGAAAATGTCCAAAAAATAAATCCCTTTTTCTCCCTTGGACTTCAGTGGTCTGGGAAGAGACTAAGAATTCCCATCTCTAGCAAAAAGAAACTTAATGACCTGTTGCTCCAGCATTTGTATGCGCTCATTGTCTCCTTCACTAGCCTTCTTCATGTCCTCTAGTTCTCTCTTGGTTTTTATGCACTCGTTCATTTTTTCTTCCAGTAGTTTGTTTAACCGGAATATCTCCTTGTGCATCAGGTCAGAATTCCTTTGCGCTGGAGTTCCGCCGTGGTGCTGCTCCAGCTGTGACTTCATCTCCTTCAGCTGCAAGTGGAGTCGCTTCACGTACTCGTCCCTGCTCGCGTCGTACTTCTGCCACTTTGCATTTAAATCTTCCACCTGAAAGTTGATCCAGGAGAGGCGTGAAGAACAGGAAGACACAAACTTTCACAGGCTGTCTACATGTGCAGGACCAAAATTCTCTAGGGGATAATGTAACATGGTGACTCGACCCCTGAGGGTGGGGAAGTCACCGTACAGGAGAGCAGGAGATGATTGTGCAGATTCTTCGTGGGCAGCCTTCCCATCTCCCAGTCCAAAGGGACAGTATTAAATAATGTGGAAAGGGAGGGGTTGGTGTTGACCTGGGCCTAGTGCTATTCTGGGGTGGAATGCTGATCTATGGAAGGAACATGGCAATTTTCTTCTGCACTGTATTTTTAACAACAAAAACCCAGTATGTTAAAAATTATGTAAGAAATTGTTTTTAGCTAAGGGAACAAAAACTGTGTGCCATGTTGAAAGGACTAAGAAGAACTGTCTTGCTTTAAACTGCCGTGTAATTAGATTAACCAGACCTTATCTATTCCAAATTTAATACAAAATACTTAACAAATATTAATCTGTAACAAAATGAAAGTACTCACATGGACAACTTTTTGTTTTAAGATCCTGTTTTCCTCTTGTAGGCTGCAGATAAGAGCTTGAAGTGAAGTTTCATTGTCTAAAAGCTGTAATTTTCATATAAAGTTAGGTGTTACTTTAACATAAAAATCTCAGTTGCTGTTTGGCTTTTGGCTGTGCTGTTAACTGGAAGTAATCTTTTTTTTTTTTTTTTTTAAGTGATGTGTAAGGACATACATTTAGGTTTTTACGACCTTGGTACTGCTATTAAATAGACCTCATGACAACAGAGTTTGTTTACACAAACTTCTTGCAAAACTACTTGTCTGGAGTGGGAGAATGCATGACAAAGGCATAGATATGCCTTCATCTTGCTTTGTTATTACTGTCAATTTTGGCCAGTACTAGGAAGAAATTACTGAGGGGAAAAAACCCTGCTTGCTAAATAATTGACTAAAATGATACCTCGTTTTTACAGTTGTGACATCTGCTTAAAAAAACCCCGGTGTACATGAGTAATATAGAACACTTTTGTGCAAAATTCCCTAGAATCAGCTAGTAATGGCATCTGAAATTTCTCTTCTTCAACAGGGAAGTCCCCACTGTACAAGGTTAGCTTCTTATTGCATATATCAAAGTCAATCGAGTTTCCTGTCTATCAATTACATGTTAAATATGATAATGCCAAATGCCTCAAGTCCCTTAAAAAGTACATTTTTTCTTGTAACTACTCAACCCCTATTTCTTACAAGTAACTTGAATGTAAGTTTTCTTTGGAAACACTTCTGGGATGTTTGACAAAGCAGATGTGAATATGTATAGAGTTCATCACAACAGCACAGATGAGTGGTCATGTGAAAAACAGAATTACCACAGTGTAGCATAAGTAAGAGCATAAGTCAGAATTATTATTTTTCATGAGAACTGTCTGTAGCACCCTACTCGATGCTCTGATCTGCTACTAGAGGCAGCACTGCTAATGTTATTTCCTTGTGGTGTTTTCATCAATTACCTAATGATTCTCAGCCATCAGGACTTCTGGAACAACAGAAAAACGATCTACCTTTACCCCATGCTGAGAACTTTAACTGAAGTCTCAACAGCCATTAGCAAAGTACACCAAAATCCAGGTGTTTCTTTATGCCCTGCAGTAACATTTCTGACACTGTCCTGTTATGAAGCATTTTTTTTTAAACATCCCTCCTGAAGAGAAGCATTGCCCTGCACACAGAGGCCAGGGAGAATCTCAGAGCAAAAAAAAAAAGGTAAGACACCTTGACTCATATTCCCCTAGCTAACTTTCTGTAGCCTGTACTACATGTGCAAAGCCAAATCCTGATCTGAGAAGACCACATGTTACAGAGTTCTTAATATAAATACTACTTTGAAATATCTCTACTTTGTTTTGTGATTTTGATACTTAAACAAGTAATCAGGAGAGATCAGCTTCAAAATCACAGCACCATCTAGTGCTGCACAGAAGCAGGGGTGGTATAAGGTAGGTACTGTCTCCTATGTATTGAGGGAAGAACTAATCATGGAATTGCTGAGGTTGGACAAAACCTCTCAAGTCCTTCTCCTCTGCAATAAAAGCTTCTGATGGTGAGATGGCCAAAGCTGAAGTGGTAGACAGTTGCTTCCATCCTAAATTTCAGATACACAGAATTATTTACCATTGCCATGGCAGTCTTAACACCCTACATGAGATTATTTAAAGGGCTGTTTCTCACCATTCCCCAGTTACAGCTATCATATTGTAATTAACATCTCAGAAGCTAAAAAGACTTTAAAGACACATACAGTAGCTGTAAGAATACCTGATTAGATCTTTCTGTAGGTATCTGGTCATCTGAATTCCCCTTCTCTTTCCTTTGCTTCTCTTCTAGACATTTTGCCAGATGTTGACACATTTCTGCTGTGGATGCTAATTTGCGTTGAAGTTGGTGAGTTTCATCAGTGAGTGAACGGCACAAAACATCACTGGTGGCCTGAGCCTTCTCCCTCTCTGCCAAAGTCTTCTGTAGTCGTAAGATTTCTCTCTCCTTTTCATATGGAGGTTGATTTATCATCTGCTGTATCTCTCCATTTTTCTCCTCTAGCTGCTGATTCAACTTCTGCACTTCCTAAACAGAGGGGGGAAGGGAAGTTATTTAAAAGCAAAATAAACTCAAAAGCCAAAATATATCTAAGACTGACTTCAGTGTTGCAGTAATTCCTTATTGCTCCTGTACTTGTTGCAAAGTACTTTAAAAGTAGACTAAATCCATTTTATTTCTGCATGATCACAAAACCTTGGAACTGTTGGATCAGTCAATCAAGAACTGCTCAGGCAGCCATGCAAGCACTTTTTAATCAGTAGAATGGAAGAACAAGCAGCAAAAATTCAGGAAGATTTTATGACTATACAGCAGCAACAAAAACAAGGAACAAAGTAATTTAAGATGAATAACTTTGGAGACTGAAAAATACTTACAGGTCCTGCACACTAAACTACCAGATAACAGAGATTTTCCTCAAAAGAAAAAAAGGAACTGTAAAGTCATCAAATCCAGTGAAGTGTATTTACTGCCTGGCACTGTCACAAGGACAAAGCAGAGGCAGCACACAAAGCAACTTTCCCACCTAGGAAAGGATGGGAATGGTAAGGTAAGGACAAACAAGCAGAAAATAAAATCCATGTGGCAGCAGTGGCTCTAGTTTGGCCACAGCTGACTGCCAGGTACACGAGGGGGTCTGACACACCCCTAGGAAACAACTGTGTACCTTGTGTCTGCACCTCCTTGTCCTGGTGGAAGCTCTGTGGGATCATCCACACTGCATTAACGTCTCTGCAGGTGTTTTGAGAAGGAAGAGGTTTGCTTGGTGACTGGTACAAACCACCAGGCACCTGAAAGGCACCAGTCCTGACTTCATAAACAAACCAGCTGTTTTTTACACACCCTCAAGAAGTAGCAGATGCTGGTACCAGAAAACTCTGCAGCACTGCTCCTTCAGAATCGAGGATCTCTGGATGCCAGTGCAGGCCATGAGACAGCTACAATCCCAGCTCTCTCATTCCAGTTCTCAGGAGTGCTAATAGAGCTGTAAATCACTGGAATCACTCTTTGCCAGCACATTGGCCTCTGGCTTCACAAAAACGTCTTTTCTATTTGGTTATTATTTAGTGCCAATTATTTCAGCGTTCTGATTTGGCATAGCATTTTATTCTTTCAAGAAAGAAATATTAACATCTGACATGGATAAACAGCACTTGTTCTTATTACTGACATTTAAATTCTTTAGTGTCATGCTGAATACTAAACTTCCTCTTTAAAGATATTCAGCATCAGCCTTTCAAATATGTTCAGATACCACAGGTTTGTCATCTGTCTGCAAAGTGTCAGTGAGATCATCTCTTGTAACAAATTTCCAAACATGAACTTTTTAAAATGTATTTTAGGTGAGTGTCATATATGGAGAATGTTTTGTATAAGCATTAGCTCAAGAGATTACTTACGACAAAAACACTTGTTTCAGTTTTAAGTACTGCTGCTCAGTTTGGAAATTACTTCATGCAGCTTCATCTAGAAATAAATGCCTTAAAAATCTTGGAGAGTTTCAGACTGAACCTGGGAAAGTCTCAATGACAGTAATGAAAACAGCACTTGTGCTGGATGGGGAGGGATGCAGTTTTCATTTTTTTTTCTGTCAAGAAAGATACTGATTTCCCTAATCTCTCTTTCCAGACTTGTCAGTTACTTCTTTAAATATGCTACCTCACTGTTAATACAAAACGTGCTACCTCACTGTTAATACAAAAATCAATCTTTAAGAGCACTTTAAAGAAAACACTTTAATAGAAAAATTCGTGGCATCAGCTGATTATCTTTGAGAACAAAATTGTTGCATCTGATAAATTCAAGGAGTTTTTAACCGTTTTTCTTCCTCTTATGAAAATAGTAGCATGGAGATCTATAGTGCCTAAGTTTTTGGTTTAGGATTTTATGGTTTGCCTTTTTGAAGTGAACGCAGGGGCCGCTACCTTTGGACACAAACGGCGAGTTGCTTTGGGCACGCGGGGATGGAGCGGGCATCGCTCGAAGGGGCTCAAACCCTCGCTCAGCCCCCGCCCTCCGGGGCCGCCCGCTGCCAGCGCCGGCTCCTGCGCGCCCCCGGCTGTTCCCAGCACACAGCTCTTCCCAGCTGTTCCCAGCTGTTCCCAGCTCTGGGGGCAGAACGCCCGCACCCTCCGCCCCGCACCACGCTCTGGCCCTAGCGCGCTCAAGTGCCTGTCTCTCGAGCAAAGGCGCGGTGACGCTGCGCCGCTCCCGGCGCACCCGCGGCTTTACCTGGCTCAGCGCCTCCACTCTCCGCGCCGAGAGCCGCTCGCTGTCCCTCAGCTGCTCGCGGGCCTGCCCCAGCTGCTCCAGCAGGCTCTCCACCAGCGAGCGGGCCGGCTCCGCGCCCGCCGCCGCATCCCCGCCCGCCGCTGCCGGGGGCTGCCGCTGCCGGGCCAGGCTGCCCCGCAGCTCCCGGATCGTCGCCTCCTTGGCCGCCAGCTGCAGCTGGAGGTGCTTCAGCTGCTGCGCGGACTCGTGGTACAAGGTGCAGAGCGCGTTGTACCGAGGCACTTTATTCTTCAAGCTCTTGTTTTCCCGGTGCAGCTTCTCCAGGGTCTCCTCCACCTGCCTGAAGCGGGTCACCAAGGGGTCTGTGCTGCCGGCCTCGCTTACCGAGCACATGGCCGGGGCAGCTCCGTTCTCTTCCTTCTCCAGGGCGAGCAGGAGCCCGGACAGGTGCATAAAACCCCGGAGCGGAGCAGAACCAAGGCAGCGACTTCGCTCTTCCGCCTTCCCCGCCGGGGGAGGAGGCAGCTGCTCCCTTTAAGGGCTCGCAGGACCCGCCTGTGCCGCTGCTTTTTTCTACGGCTGGGGCCGGGCCGGGCCGTGCTCCGCCCTCGAGGGAGAACCCCGGGTGTGGAGGGAGCTCTTTCCCCCGCGGCCAGCGCGGGATGCGGTCCCGGGGGCAGCGCTGCCCGGGGAACCCCGGCAGGGGCGAGCGGGAGAACCGGCTCGGGGGNCGCCGCTGCGGGAATTCCCGGCTCGAGCGGGACTTTCCCCGCCGGCGGCGACCCCCGGGCTCTCCGCTCTCCCCGCTCCGCCTTCCCGAGCTGCCCCGGCCCCGGGGGCAGCAGCAGGAAAAGAAACGCCCAGGAATCCTCTGTCGGTGTTGTGTCTGCATCGCTGGCGAGGGGATGGCTCCGGACCCAGGCGGAGCAGCACGTCCCTCCGCCCAAGCCGCAGGTGTAGAAGAGGAACTTCTTTAGCAAAGGCCTCGAAGAGACCAAAATCTTCGGGCGTCAAAATTCATATCACCAGCCAGTGTTATATTCTCAGGATGAGTTGATGAGAATAAAACCAGCTGCTTGACGCTGAATGAACTGCTGCCCACCGGCTGCCCCTGTGGTGAACTTTTTTATTGGCATTGTAGAGACAGAACTTACAAATCAAGAATATCACTGTCAGGGAGTAACACTGGTGTAGTATTTCTCATAGGGTATGGTAAACTGGACTGAGAGAAAGCATATTTTGGATTGGTTTAGTTATGTAACCATGTTACCGTTCTGATGGAACCAAGTGGGAGGAAAGAGCCTTAAACCAGTACAAAAATAAGTCCCAGGTTACCTTTGGTTATTATTTGCAATAGTATTTATTGTGTTTATGTGTATGCATGTGCATCATAACGTGTACAACATGGAGCTCCGTGTATGCACCCAGCCTTAGGGCACAAGGTTCAGCTCAGTCTCAGGAGATGTTTCTGCCCCAAGTGCCTAAAATACAGTAAGTGAAAATCACCACATGCTACCGGTGGAGGCAGCAGAAAGAGAAGACTTTGGACAATGTGGTGGAGAGCAGCCTCCTGCCTTAACAGGTCTCAGGGTAAAAAGACACAGCAATGAATAAATTGTGTGGAAGAATTTACGGGAATGAGAACATGATGGAAGGAAAAGATGGTGAACTTCAAAGTTGAGACTGTCAGTCGCCCTGGTGATGGATTCACGAACTTCATGGTGCATGTGAAACACAGGATAAAATATTTCAGCCTTTCATTAAGACAATGGGTGCAAATTCCAACATATGTTGCAATCAAGTGCGGAGGGGAAAACTTTTTTTGTAAGGGTAATAAAACATTGGAAGTGCAGAGTAAGGGCTAAAGACCTCCTGAGGTACCTCCTAACATGAATTGTCCTGTGGTTCAATTAGGTTTTTCAAAGTGGAAGGTCATTACTTTGTCACCTTAATTATCCTAGTAAGAATTATCCAAACTACTGGGAGTAATAAATTCAAAACAGTCTGTTTGCTTAGCTGTTTCTAAAAATATAACTGAATTTTGTAGACTTATTGCACGGGAGACCCTGTGTGACAGAAAAGGGTGAAGCACTTGTTTATGGTACCGGTCTCCCTGGCATATTTGCTATTTCATCTAATATTGTAAATATCAAATGATTTAGGACAATGAAAAATCTGTGTGGAAGTTGAGGGAATATAATTTTTTATATTTTACTTGTACAGAGTTATATTCTACACCCTTAAGATGCTGATTTTGCTGTGAAGAAAGTAAGGTTCCTTCTTTAAAAAACCTGTATTCTATCATTTTCATATACATTAGAAAGAAAAGTGAAAAAAACACAGACTTCATGTTACATTTTCATTATTGTGTTACAGTCAGAGCTAACTGAAGAATTTGGAGCAAGACTGCTTTTGCTGACTGTCAAAATGCTTTTTAGAAATGTATGATGAAGCCCTGGTACTGGAGAGATGTTCGGTTTCCTGCCAATTAATTAGCAAACTGCAAGGAAACTCAGCCATCCCGTGTTTGCAGATGTGGCCGTGCTATCCTCAGAACAAGCCTCAGGGAATTTATTTAGCTGCCAAACAGAATCCTTTATAATACAGTTACATTTGTAGTATAGTATTAGTATATTAAATTTGGTACTAATAGTGCCTTGGATGAAGCCAGCATTCCCCCAGGAAAACACCACTGACTTAAGGGAAATTTGACCTGCGTAAGTGCTGAGTAAGAAACTGATCCCACATGTTCTTGGGAATGCCCTTAAATGACTGTTTCCTTTTGTCAGTTCTGAAACGCGGAGGAATTCCTGGGAATTCAGTCCAAGAAACTGGTGCCAAAGGATGAGTCACAGCTCAAGCCGTGTGTCGCAGTACCTGGCTTTTCCCGGATTGCCTCGCCTCGTGCGCCGCTCCCGGTCTGTTGATAAAGCAGCCGGTTTGTGCTGTGGCACGCTTGTTCTTTGTGGGGTTGGGCAATCGTGAGGGCTTATTAAATACCGTATGGACAGCACGTATGCTCTGCACGACTTAATATAAAGAAAAAAAATTTCTTTTCCATACTGTACTGGTTTCAACATGAAATCTAAGGTGAAGTTCACTTTAACTCTTTCTCAGTATAGGGTGTAACAGGATATTAAAGCCATGTGGGAAAAATTTAACCTCAGATTTTGTTAAAGAACTCTTAACAAAGTTGTTTTGAATAAGTAATTCTGTGCACATCATAACTTATTATGATGTGTGAGATGCATCAGAGAGCACCTGATTAGATACTGCCTAGAAACAAAAAGGAAGTGAAGTTGCTCCTAGGAAAGCAGGAAGAAAGAAAGGTGAACAGTATGATTAGATTAATGAGGGGTTCATAAATGTCCATGTATTTAAAATTTCATTTTTAAGCATGAGTTATTTGTTGAGGGGGTAAGAATAGTTCCTCTAAATGTAGTAGTTCTATTTCTGTAACATTAGTTTAAATCTTATGAGTCTTTCTATTTAAAAGAATAATTCTCTGTGGACAAGACTATACAACATATTGGGGGATATTACATATCTGTAATTTTCTAAATAGTGACCTCTGCTCAATTTGTAAGAAAATTGTGTATTTTACTGTGAACTACAGATGTCATTCAGCCAATCAAGCTGTGGTTTGCCCCATGGTCTTAGTCACCACTAATTGTCCTGGAGGGTAAGTTGTGGCATAATGACACTTAAAAAGTTGTCAAATTGCCTTGAGGTGATTTACCTAAACAGAACTAATTAGAAAATATTAGGTGATCCTCTGGCTGCTGAAAAAAGAAACAATAAGTTCACATTTCCTTTGCTGTAGATCGTGCAGAGCAAAAGGGGGAAAAATGACCTGTAAAATAATCTCTATATACTCCATACAGACATACTCCATACAGACATACTCCCCGCTGTATAAGATGCCACCTGAGAGCTCTATGTGCGTCCAAAAATCTGATTTTCATGCTGAACAACTGAAGTGTTGATGGTTTTGTGACTCATAGATTAACAATAATTATGAGCTGCAGGCGTGTTTACACTTCTTCCATGGGCAGGACTAAACATCCTTTATATACATCACTCTATTGGATGTTGCTGTGACGTACATATGTGGCCATCTCTCTGCATTGAGGCTCTGACTTGGAACACAACATTTCTTTTTCAATCTTGTTTTCTGTTTACACACAGGAAAATATTTAGTTTAGCTAGGGGAAATAGAATGGAGTCTATTTATTTCTAACGTAAGATTTTCCCTGTTTTAGAGGGGGGTTTTGGTTTTTTTTTTTGTTTTGTGGGTTTTTTTGTTATTTTATGGTTTGCACTTTGGAGGATGTAAAAACCAAAAGTGTTTTGATGTAGAGGGCAGAGTCCCAGGGCCCATGTTCTTATTCACAGTAAGGCTGAAATCACCAGGATGAACCATACAAAGCCATGACCTTGGTCAGTCGTCCATAGCAGTCCCAACATTTTTCCCTAAGAGGTGTTTGTTTCTTCCACATTTATATGGATTAAGATGGTTCAGTCTTATCCTTATGGGTGTTAGTGATAAGCTGGATACACACTTGTATGGGTCTCTCACAATGTCCTCGATCTGTTTGTATCCATATCGAGGCATCAGTTTTCTGCTGTGCTTTGTTATTCCTCAGTGCTTCGGGTCTTTGCTGCAGTTCACCCTCCTGTGCTTACTGGTTGTATCCCCCTGTAGTAGTTTGGCCGTGATTGGCCAATGTGTATTACTGACATTTGATAAAACCAATGAAAGCGTGGGTACGCCTTTTACGATACACCTTTTTTAAATGCAAACCCGGGAATCAGCTCTCTCTTGGTTTCCGGCAAAGGCTCAGGTAAGAGCTCCTGCCGAACATTCTCTGCTCCCCCTTCCCCCACGTGGCCGTCGGGCCTGGGGGGGGAGGGGGAAGCAAGTCAGGCTGACCGGGAAAAA